>VTPC01090743.1:266831-353298 GCA_011009095.1 Ignelater luminosus
AAAAAAATGCACTAGAGCAATATCTATGAAAAAAAATTTTAAATAAAATTAACGATAAGTTATATGGAAATTTATAAACAACAGATTATTATTTCTCCAGGAAAAATTTATATAGAAATTTGAATTTTAACTAATTTTAATCAGTATTTTCTAGAATATACTAAATGTTTGGTACTGACGACCTTTAATTTGTTACGTTATTATTGTTAGAAATGCTTAAAGTGCATTCCGCTAATTATTACTTCTTTTATCAGTAATTAATTGACTTTATTCAATGAACCTATAATATGTTATAGATAAATGTTGTAACAATGTTTTTCAAAAATTTTAGAATCATGTCTTATGGATCATTAACACGCAAATCTTCCACCTTAAGAAGGGCGACCTCCGACTTAAAACTACAGCTAAATTACTTCTCACTTGAATGTTTTTATTCTTTTAGAAACTTCAGTTTGGAAACATTTCTTAAAATTGCTGAATGTGTCTTATGATTTTTCTGCTTAAATAGGAAAATTTATTGTTGAAACGTGTTACAGTAAGCTCTGCTAGAAATATAAAAATAAAACAAGAATTAACACGGACGTGGTCAGCCTGCACATTTTAAGTTTTTCATGTATGGCTTTAATCTTAAACTGACAAGTTTCCTTTATTCTGACGATTAGTCTTTTGTAAATCAGAAAATGCCATAAAACTATATCTTGCCACCTCTATTACAAAATAACGGAAAATTAATGAAATCATTCTCAAGTTAAACTAGCTTTAAAATATACAGGCTTTTTGATAAATTTCTTAAAATATGAATTTAATTACAAAAATATGCATTCATTTTGAAAAACGCTCGAAATATGCATGTGCTATCCTAGGTCTAGTAATAAAATAGGCGTATCTGCAAGTTAATAAGATAATTATTACTTTTAACAGGCGTATCTGCAAGTGATGACTGCAGACATGTAAACCTTGTTTGCTTAATATTGTTAGATAAGTCCATTTAACTTAATAAAATGCCAAACATTATAAACATGCCCTTTATATTTTGCTATATGTTGCGTTTTCTGTGTGTATATACGCTCTTTTCCATTAACCAAAATGATGAAGTCATCTCGAAATTGTATGAAGTGCAATAAAATTAAAAACATTTTTCTTTGGTAGATACCGTTTTTTAACTTAACATGTCAGTGTATCATTTTATAACCCGTAACGAGAATTAAAGGAATTCCAACAAACACCTGGAATAAGAAGTATTGTAGCTAATCCAAGATTTTTCAATTACTTTGTTATAGATATATAAAAAGGTGTTCTATACAATAAAACCGACTGTAAATGTAAATCTCTTCTTAAATCTGTTGTAGACGGATCGACCTTTATAAATATGCACTAACTAAAATGGCTACTAATTAGTAATAATGTATATAAATTAGCCAAAAGATGAATCTCGCTACCGAGGAATTGTCGGATTTAATGATTAAACACCAATAAAAGTCACAAATGCACCTTCACATTTAACAAAGGATAAATTTATGTTTGACATTTCATTGATTACTATACTAATTCTTGTCTTGATTGTTGGAGTATCAAATTGTTTAATGTGAGGTTATAGACGATTGTAATAGAAACTACGAGTATTGGGTGCTTTGAACTTTTTACTTATTATTTAAATATATTCCTTCCAATGCGAGTTAAAATAAATACAGAACGCACGAGTCTTTTCTATTTCGTTGCATGTTTCTCAAAAATAAAAAAATCGAGTGCCTACTAATATCGTTGCATTCCACGTTTATTATGCAACAGCATTGTTAGTAAACTCCTTTTCTAATATTTCAATTAGTATATACTTGGAGCATTGAGAATATATCTAAACACAGGTGGCATAACAATTTTCCTTTGAAATTAAAGCAAGCAAAATTGTAATAAAGATTTTATCTCAACGCTTGTTACAACTGGTTACATCTTTGATGAGATGTGAAGTATCTATTTTTGGCAACTTTTTAACTCGAAATTTGCAACTGTTGACATTTTTTACATTTCAAATTTAATTATTTACATTATTGAGGAACCTGTCATATAAATACAGAATGAGTTAAATTATCACGCTAATTTATGTTACATTATGCAAATATTCTCATGTACTATTTTTAATTTCAAATAATATGTATGTATCAGCTCCTAATATACGGGAAATAACATACAACGTCTTTGCATAAAAGAATTTAAAGTTCATTGCGTATGCAAATGAAGTCCTCTGTATGGGCAACATACTTTTATAAACTTTGCTTTTATTATCTATAAGAAACGTGCTTCGCAAAAGGAAATGGTTCACATAAAAATTTTTATTAAACCAATTGTGTACGAATACGAAAACATAAAAATATAAAAGTTGATTAGATATTATTGTGGAAAATTCTGGTAATTCTAATCTATTCAAATTATGTACCTATGCGGTTTCATTTCAGATTTAGAAACCTGCCAGTTCCTTTTTAGTCAAGAATGGGAATCTTAGAAAAGGTATATATTCATAGATAATTTATATTAATAGGGTAGCTCCGTGTTATGTTATGTTAAATCAAAATTAGACTTATGAGAGGTTCCACACACAACGTGTCTCCTAGAAGCAGACTGGCGGGGCTGCTGCACAGCTTACACCCAGAGATACATTTTACTGAAAAATTTTGCTTAATATTGAAACAACATACCACGTGCCCCACAGAAGGCGGAACATAAAGAAAAGTGTGTGTAGAATTTAAAGATCTTTTGGATATCCTACGAATTTAGTAAACATGCGTCATTAAAATGACGTAACAAAATAGCTATACTTCAAGCTCATTCGTTACTTAGTTTTGACGTTTGTTGGCATTTAACTTTACCTCCCGCAAGAAGTATTTGTTTATTTTATTCAAATGATCATAAAATTATAATGTTTAAACGATTTTAATTAAACTTCACTCGCAGAAAGAAACTACACTCCGTAACACGTGACTTTTTCAAACGTAAATAAACAAGCCCCTTACGTTTCCATTCTACAGCACTACCCTAGTTGTAGCGTTGAACTACAACGCGAAAGTATAGCATCTTCCGTCCCCGTCGGTCATCTTATAAGAGAGTACATTGAAATCGCCACAGCTTGTCGGACTTTAAAAATGCGCTGTGCGATATGACATCGCCGCACAGCTTGCATTCAAATTCGTGCAACTGCTTATTAAATATAGTCTAGAAAGAAAAGTCACAGTATTTATTACACAAGTGGTTCTAAAGATTAAAATAAAAAAAGAAAAACAAAAATTAAAAAATATTCAATTACTTGAATGATAAGCAAGCTACTCAATTATATTCGTTACAAAACTATAACATAACTAATTTGGACTGAATTTGAGATTTTTAGATTAGTATACAGAGGCAATATCCAAAACAATTTATAATGTACATACGTACATACCTATACATATACGAACAAAATAAAAATTATAACTCGAAAAATAAATTAATCTTGTTTTCATGCTCCCTTTAGTGATTTACGATGCAACAATATTTTACATAAAAACTAAATATACATATGTACTTAAAACGACTTAATTATAAAAATTATTATGGTTACTTATGATATTAATATAGAACGATCTTAGTTTATTTAATGATTTTCTAACTGATTCGTATTCTCATTTTCATGGTGCCTGCTGATACCTTTGCAAGTTTTCAATAATTTAAATTTCCCCAATCAATCTCTTGGTGGATTTCTAATTTCCAGGCCCCTTGCGAGCCGCGAATCTACCAGTTCCGGTACAAGACATACAAAAAAAAATTTGTTAACTTTGGCAACATTTTCTCTTCCCAAAATACACGATCTCTGTATATTTTCTCCACAAGCATGCCATGTTTACTCCAAACCACAAAGTAACAGATATTTCTTCCTGTAATAGCTAGTTGATCCTGAACTTGAAAATAATAATTGTGGTTCCGTTTTAACACTAACTTATTATCGGTAAGGGTAGCAAACTTTAATTTATTTTCAGCAATAGCTACTTTTGGATCTAGTTGTGCTGACAATGATGGGCATTTGATTTCTATTATGCCATCGTCGCCAATTAATCCATTAGGGCTTGCGCACAAGAAGAAATTTTCTTCATCTATGAAGAGACCACAATCTTGTATTTCTATCTTGAAACGGTCTTGGAAATCTTTCTTTGCAAAGGGTTCGCTGTCGAGTCCATATTGTGTATAGTCGTTTCCTTTAAATTTATTGTCTACTATGGTCTTCACCATATTTGTACAAGGGGTTGATAAACGCATCTTACATACTCGTCCGAAGTTGGAAGCACTAATTCTTACGGATCGCTCCTGTTTCCACTGTTGTATTTGACTTTGACCTCTAGTAACCTTTTCTAAGTGTATTATTTCTTCTCGTGTCTTCTTCAGGCTTTTTAAGAACTCCTCTTTTCTTACGCGATAGTCGTCAGGGTCCATATCGACTACTGGGTGATTTGCTTCTGGACCGTAATCGAAATCCGGCAGGGCAACAGTTTTTTTCCTAGTAGGGACATCAAACAATTTCCTCCTATTCCATTTGGCACAATTTTGCAGAACTTTACTGATATAGCGTTTGGTATATTTTTTAGGGGTTCGGTTAGTAATAGCCCTGTGAATGGTTCTATAATATTGTCCTTGAGAATTAAAGGATAGTGCAGCCGCTTCACATCTGGTTTTAGATGAGCCCCTCAATGAAAAATTCACACGTTTTCCACCAACAAACTTGCAAACAACGTTGTTATAATGTTCGGCTAAGTTGTTGTCCATATTTAACAGCAAACTGCCAACATTATTTACAAGTCTATGTAAACAGACCTGAATATCATCATACAACCCACATGCAATCATTTCCGGAACATAATCGCGTTCGTTATCTTTTTTTTCGCATTTGAAATATTGTATTGCTGAACATTTAGCATGTTCCACCAAATACGTGCGATGGAGCATTGATTATGTCACCACTCAGTAACTGAATTTTCTCGGTCATTGTGTTGTCTTGTTGTATGCGAAATCGCGTAGCCATGGTGATTGCTGTTCTAAGGCGACGTGCATTGGTTTCTATCAGTTTTCGTAAAAATGGTAATACCGGAGCATTTTTAGAATTACTTCGCTTACGATTCGTTATTTCGCGTAGTTTGGAAGAAAAGTTTCGCAAAAGGTGATTACGACACTCCACCTTTTCAATCAGCTGATTACCGTATGGTTTTAGTTGACAAAGCTTTTTGTATACAGAACTATCGCCGTCAGCAACCACTCGTGAATATTTAATACCATGCATTTCCAGACTTCGCTGAAAACCTTCTGCTATGATAGCTGTCTCCATACCAGTTGAAGTTCCGTGCCAGTTTTTAAAACATGTGTGTTCCGGTGGGTCTACATTTTTTGATTTTGAACGAGCACAAACGCAACAATACTTATTTTTTATACCCAAATAAAGCAGCTTGCCTGTCCTGAACCCTATAATACCAGCAACTCCAGAAGCTGCGTCGTAATTGACGTTATAAAATCTCTTGGACCATGCCCCATCCGTAATAACGGTGATGTTTGGTATCTGATCTTTGTCCACTTCACCTAGGTACCTCGCTAATCTAGCTTCTTCCTTTCCTGCTTCCTCAATTGTTACCCACGCTGTCTGGCAAATAATATCTGATACCTGTTCGTGGTAACTGCAGTAAGTTTTGTCGCTCATATTGGGCATATTTATCGCCGCTGCTAGTTCGTCCAATTGTGCGTACCCCACACCAGTAGAAACACAAGCTAAGGTAACAGCTGAATTTATATTTAATATACCTTCTTCTTCAGGATTTTCAGTCAGTAATGTAGTAGTAATACCGCACATCTTACATTTTAGCTCGAACGAACTTTGCAAGCCTTTACGAAGCTCTTTTACTACATACATATTTGTAATGTCACAGTCAAATATCAAATAGTCTTCGGCCAGTAATTAACACTGTTTCTGTTGTGTTTTCTACGCTATCATTTAAAATTTGTCGATCTGGGGTTGTTTGAATACGGTCTGGAGGATTTTCATCTATATTATGGTTACCAACGCCGAAATCTACATCATTCCACGTACTACAACCTGGTGAAGCGGTTCCATTTGCAACCCTTGATTCTGCCTTTCCAAACGAATTAGGTTGTTCGTTTTTGTCAAGGTGAGAATGCTTGGATGTCGGGCGAGTACATTTCTTTTTTCTTGCCCTAAAACACGCAGGGTTTTATTGATAATTAGTGCCGGTACATTCCTGAAGATATCTGAATTTCTGCGTTTATTGTTAATAAAATTTAAAAATATTCATTGCTTAAAACTTACTGTACTTTGAGTGCCGCATTCTTACGGCTTTTCCTTTTTCCAGATAACGTTCTAGTTCGTCCATTTGTTTCTTTTTCTTTTCTTGTATAATTCCCCATTGTAAATACACTTTTATGTCTTTTGAATTGAAACACTATACAAAGTTTATCAATTAATATAGGCAGGTTATCTGTGGGAACAAAAATTGCACGTTAATTTCACTTAAACGTTTGAAGGAGGGAGTACGGAAAGCCGTACCGCAAATTAAAAAAAAATCTGTAACAGATTGTATAGATTAGAACCAAAAATCGCATATCTTTTGTTGTCCTTTTTGCATTTTCAACAACATTTATGCCGTCCCCCTCCCCCTAACAAGCCTAGGAACTGTGAGCCAATTGAGAATTTGCATTTGTTGAATATTTGCAAAATGTACATTTACTACTACGAAACCATCGACGTTCCTTTCGCAATTCTTGAGGATACTGCAAGTTATTCGAGACGCTACCTTACGCTACGCTTTGAATTATTGTTTCCGATATCGAAGAAGATGCAGCTTAGTACTCGAAGGCGCACGTTTTGCAAATGCTCATATGGAAATATGTAATGTCATAATAATTAGGCATCCAAATGTCTTAAGCAATAAAAAAACTTTGTGAACATAATAAATCACATTATATATATACCGACACTAATAATAAACTTTTTTAATTTGCTTATTTTGTTTCCGTCCGCTCTTATTTTATTCAGAATGGCTTAAAATCTTGTTTTATACATATAAAATTAACCCTGATATTCGGGTTCGGCTTTCCGTACTACAGGTACCGTTTAGTACCTACATAAGTAAATCGCTGTATAGAAAAACTCACATAATAATATAAATGTTATTTAAATAAATATATAAAGCACTACACAGAAAAAACTCATAAAATGCACAGCAAATCACTTGCTGAACTAAATAGCACAGAATAGCAAGCTAAATAGCTTGCATTTATGTTTGTTTTCTGATACCGCTACCCTTAGCGGGTGACAACGTTGCCATCGCCCCCGAATACATTGTAATTTAGAGCTGGGCGCTAGAAGCAGCACTATACAGCACTTCTGAATTAAAAATTGGATTTTCGTCTCCTGATCGCATTTTTTGTTTTATAAATTTTTTTCAAATGCAATTATTTCTATATTTATTATTTCTTTACAGGATGTTCAAGATTAAATGCGTTGTTTATTAATAACTTTCGATATAAAGAAAATTACTTGCCATTAAATACCACAAACCGTTTTTGATTAAGTATAATATTAACAAAGTTAGAAGTAACGCCGCATATGGAACTGTACGGAGTGCTCTTAATATTGGTAGAAATTCTGAAAATTGATTTACAGGACTATTGGGCTTCTCTCTTACGAAAGAGTTTATTTTAAAAAGATTTTGTTATAAATTAATAATAATAACGTATATTTTCATTACTCAGCAACGTCCTAAACACAAATAGAGGACAAGAAAGAGACAAATTATATGATAAAAATGCAAATACAAATTCTTAGTAAAACGCATAGTAACGTAGGAACTAACAAACTAAAAAAGTTAATTCCACTCTTACTATAACTCTTTCTAATTTAAGTAATGATGCTAGCAACGTAGATTAGGCACAAAATTGTGCATTTTTATTAGATTTCATAGCGACTGTATCATCCTATGCAGAATGAGAACGAAACGATCATCTGGAAGTACGGTGATTAACGTTTACATAATCTTTTGATGGGGAAGACAAGACAAGAATTGTTTTTATATTGTAACTTATAGTTATATAAAATTACATAGTTAGCACCCCAGAAAAAAACAGCAAGAATAAATAAAAAGTTATTAAACTTTCCTTTTTTGAACCATCTCAATATTTACCACCGTTTGGGGGTTACAGAGCTTTGAATAAAAATTACCGGATTCTCGAAGGTGCTTTTATACTCCCGTAACGTCAAGCTCAGACAATACAAAAAATACGCGTCTATTATTTTGACCTGCACTACTTATATACCAAGTTTCCAAAAATCGGTGGGGTACACTACGCGCATATCCCTTGTAAGATTATTAACCCTCCCAGCTTGTTATATTTGACTTGTTTCAAAGTATGTACAGTTAAATCTTGAGGAGTACAAAATTCAAACAGCATACGTGACCATACTACTAAGGGATTATCATTAATTTGTGTCCCTTATTTACGTTTATTAACTAATGCAAACGCTTTAAATTATTATAGACCTGTATGCTTTAATAAACCTTCTCAGGTTGTGAGAAATTTATCCAACAAACAGTTTAATAAAGTAACAGAAAACTTCATACAGGACAATGGATTTTATATTGTGAATGGATTTTCACAATCTTCAACCAATTTAATTATAAATTAATACTAGGGGCCGTATACCAGGTGTACTCGCAAAAACATTGTTGCAATAAACACGAAACGGAATTGATTAATGGTATATGACTTCTAGATGCTATTTATTGATCGGCAAGCGCTGTTTAGTTATTTATAGGAAGACTTAATTTTCAAAATAACACAACAGAATAGCGTGGGATACTGAAGAGACCTGCGTAGATTAATTCGCAGCATGCCACACGGTATTAGGGTTTAATTCAGTCTAGAGGGGGGCATACGCGATATTAGATGTCCTTAAACTTCCCCCTTTTCCTTTGAAGTTTCAAATACATGTTAATTTCCTTAGATGATCAATTGTAAAAGGTTATAACAAACAAAATTTCATAGTTAAGTCTATAGATAGCTTACATTAAATTTTCACTATTAAAAAATTTTTTTGTTTTGTTTATAAATGTAGGGTTTTTCAACTAATGAAGAATAGCCACCCCAAAACTGCAGTTTTGGTCTGCGATCTTTCTTTTTATTTTTTAATTCTACTATTATTGCTTTTAGTGATTTCTTAAGTCAATTCTAACTATATTATCTATAGATGAACGGTATTATGTCAATCTATCCTGCAGTTTTCGAGATATCGTGATATCTAATATGTATGTAAAAGATCGTAATAGTTATCCCTAACAAATACCCAAATTCTTTAAGAAACAGCTGTAACATTCACTTTCAGACTTTTCAATCTGCAGCTTCTGATAAATTAATTACGGGTCCAATGTTATATGGGGGCGTATTCTAATTTCGATCTAATCAAAAAGAATATTTTAATTTATAATGTTTGTATTCTGGGAAAATTGAGTAATTTTTATAATAGATTTCAGTAATTTCAAAAAAATGCATTCACTGATTAAATATTAAATAAAGTTGTTTGTTATTAAGAATTGTTTTTAAATCTTTTGCAATTTTTAAGTCAAATTGATCACTCCCAGTGTATATAATAAACTGAACGGTCTGCGTCTACTGATTTTTAGGAAAACATTTTCTAGACGTCATTTATTTATATTGAAATGTATATAAATGATTAAATAATCGGAATTTCTAAGATCATTACTAAAAAGAATAGCAAAACCAACTGCGTGATTTAACCCTTTCATAACAAAGGTATGTAGAAAATAAATTAAAGAATTTTAAACAATCCATATTTTTTGTTGATAAAACACCAATAAAATCGGCTTTCAATAACATCTAAAAAGTTCAATGTTTATATTTTAAAACTATTTAGGTTATAGTTAAGAATAGAATATTTGTAATTGGGACTACAAAGAATAATGTACTCTAAGTAAGTATTATTTGATGTTAAGTTTTTAAATAAAGTTTGATCTTAAAAGGAATATACAGATTATAGCGTCATCAAACTAACAAGGACGCTATGTAGCTGTAAAGGCAAGTAAAAACGGAACATTTGAAACTATTTTACGGTTCCATGACTATGAAATAAAAAAAAGTGCAAATCATTTGTGCTGCTAACGACTGTGAACAATTTAAACTGATGCTTAGTGAATTGTATTTCAAGTTCAGTCACATTATCTGGAAATGGAACACAGTTGTAGAAACGTGAAATGCCTAATTTCTTATCAACGTCTATCATCCTTTGTTATACATTACGAGCTATTCCAGGTTCCATAATATGCCTATGATAACCCAAACAGTATCCTAGTTGGAGGGCAGAATAAACAACCTTTACTTTAGTTTATAATAATACGTAAGTTTTGCTTGTTATTATGACCTACGAGAGTAAGTTCTAGTATTTATAAAATTAATTTTTCTTAAGAGATATAAATTACCATTAAATATTCTTTGTAGTTATCTTTGATGTAAAAAATATAGTGTAGAACACAAAACGGAACAGATGTTTTTTTCATAAATTTACACGCTTGTATTTCTTTAAAAGTTCCAAAAAAACCACATGAATAAGATAAAGTACAACATGCGTAGCAATAAATCTCAAATATACTTAAAGGGGCCCTTTTAAGCCGTGTGGATGCTTACTTTGCTCCGGGGTTGGTTGACTTCACGCCTCATTGAGTTGCCATTTAAGTGTAGGGATATGGGACCATATACAGGGGTTGTTGGCCGTCCTCTTCAGTACGCCGCCTGGGTCATGGTTACCTGTAACAAGCACTTATCGTGCTGTGACGCCATCCAACTGACGCGTTGGACGACCAGGTGTTACCACCGTCATAGCACTCAACTCCCCGGAGACCGCTCCTCCTGTAGGATAGCAGTGCAGGCACATACAAGGGTTCGAGCGCCCCTGCGGTCGCTGCCCGGGCGGTACCAGCCCGGACCACTGGCAGAACTCACTTACTGTCTTCCAGGTCGAGGTAGACTACACGATCCCGCCTAACCGTGTATCTCCAAGCAGATAGTTAGCTATGCGGTTAATTTTAGCGATTGTACTAGTGCTTTTTCTACACTAATAACAACCCTTCAAACAACGAGCGCCCCCCATTCATTCTGGAGGCAGCGATACCAATTAGCGGCAATTACACACTTTAACGCCTGATCAACAACAGCAACATCAGTAACAATCATAATAATCAAAAAGGTGGCACAAACACACAGTAAGGCCACAGCAACAGCAACAACAATAATAATCAAACTGCTGATTAAACCAAAATAGCATATGCAATTGCATTAAATGGTCCCCACAAAAAACACGTAAAGGCAACTTTTTCACTACGAATTCGCGTGAGACCTTTTGCATTTGACGCACACCGACTTCGCACTACGACTGACTGTCCTTTTGCAACTAACTGCCCTGCTACATATTAAATTCCTAAGATTTGGGTGTTTATATTTTGTATTTTTGTTTTTGTGCAGCTGGAGGGTGTGAACGCTTTAGGACAGGGTCAACCCATACGGTTAGATAATTTATTGCTCTTAAAATACAGTTCTTTCTTAGTTAAATACTTAACAAATTAAAGAAATTGAATACAGGCTTTTCTAAAATACACATTATATAAGGGACGGCAATAGTGAATTCCACAATAGGCTGTGAACTTGATGGTACAAGTAGCTAAATCGATGTATTTTTGTTTTATTTGTTGTTCATTATTTATGATGATTGACATGTCAATAACACCCCCATAATTATAAGTACTAATATGCGCAATAGTTTATACGTACACTGTATTGTAAGTAATGCATAGTACTTAGTAGACGTGAAAAAAATTATATTCTATTCATACGATACTTTTTCTATAGTAATCTTCGGATGTATTCTACTACAATTTACTACTTTTGGCCACATACAGCTTACGTTATTACGCACAATTTGCTAAGGGCTTGTTACATATCATTAGAAGCTATTGTAAGTTAAGGGACAAAATAAATCGCACACTCTTTTTTAATTCCGTGAGAAAAACAACCCATTGTACAATTATTTTAAGTGAATAAGATATTCATTAGTAATCTTTGGTTACTTGCGAGGAAGATGATCATTTGATTTATTTAAAATAATTGTACAGTAGCCTGTTTTCCTCGAGATCATAGAACATAAAATCCGATTTATTTTGCCCTTAGTTGCATATAGGGACTTATTACTTACAATGAAGTTCAACTAACCAGGATATTGGGTTACATTTTTCTCAATTTCGTTAGTATAACGTCCAGTTAGGAACAAAAATTAGGAATGTTTAATCAATACAACTAAGTAATAAAAATTACATACAAAGCATTAATTAAGTTAGGCTGATCAGGTATACTAACTTGAGAGGTCCTTACAATAAGCACTAATTATAGTAAATAATAATAAAACCAGCTCGATTATTGTGTAATAGATTCTTAATACTAGCCCTCGTCATGAAGGGCACTTTTATAACCGCTATTAATATCGTGATGTTATAATTAAACAGGTTATGTGTACTGTACAATGGAGGCAGAATGATAATGGTGCAAGGTAAACTTAATTTAAGGTTAAAATATAGAACTACTTCAATAAACTTGTTCAATACTTAATCATATTTTTTTTCTTTTTTATTTAAAAATTCCAGGAAGGATGGAAGGAAGTTATTAAAATTACTGTTGTTTAAAATTAATAACAACCGAATGAATTTCTGATACTATCACGAAAAATATTATATTTCGAAAGCATTCTTAATTATAAATATCCTGAAAAGTTCTAAATTCAAAATTGGTAAACAGTGAGCTGCGTAGGAACTTTAATATCGTGGTGCTAGTGGGGCATGAAATGTTGGGTTGCCGAACACCCACGCGTTAGCGTTAACCTTTAAAATTAGAATATATCCCCGGAAATTTAATTCCATGTTGTATCAAGACAATTTTCTTCTGCCATATTTTTTACTGTAAACAACTATTTATCATCTTGAAAGCATCATGTTTATCTAAATTTTTTTGTAGATTAATACCCATTCGAAGTGCGATTATGGGGTGCCTCTAGAAAATAAAAATATTAAAGAAAACATTTTCAAACAATTTAATACGCACATCTCTACATTTGTATTGTCCTCTTTTTTCTTCTTTCATAGTAGAGGAATAAATCAATGGTACGAGGTAAATTTATTTGCAAATTAGAAGACTGATGCATTATGGAACCTTGCTTGTTACGATTTGATATCAGGTTCTTCTAGTCGTTTGAATTTCTCAGGCGGGAGTAGCGTCTTTTAAACAGTTACTCTTTCTATAAGAGGATTGTAATAGCAAATAACTGCCGCGCTGTTATTTTTAATTGGTAACTATAAGCAGTGGCGAATCTAACTTTTAGGGGCCTGAAGCTTATATTTAGTTAATCGTTGAATCCCTTTAATGAGCAGTCATGGAAGTTTTAAGTTTAAATTTAAAGATTTCAAAGTTTTGTAAAAAGGCAAATCAAAGTGATCTTTTCATTTTTCAATCTGCAATACTCTGACTTCAGCCCCCGGCGACACCACCCCACTCCATGCCGTCGTGAGGGTGGGTGCCCAAGCGGCTTGTATGTGCTTTAATAATTCTTTTCTTTACTTTTACTTAAATGTACTACTAAAGATAACTCCTACTCTCGACCATCCTGACAATGAATTCGACTCGAATTCGCTATTCGCTCTCGTCGCTCTCATTGTCCACCCACGGCTTCATATATTCCGCCCAGGTCGAGGTACGCAATGGACCCTCACAATCGCCGACTTTGACAATATCATATCTTTCGTTCGGTTTTGTTTTTCACAATCTCATAGGGCCCAAGGTATTTTTTTTGAAGCTTGATCCCAACTCCGAACTGGGTTCGCTTAATGGCGACCAAATCACCTTCGTTATATTTTTTAGGTGGTCTCCTTCTCAATTTGTACGTCTTGCGATTTTCCTCTTGTAGCTTCACCAAGTGTCTCTTACAGTCTTTCTGTAACCTTTCTCTTTGTAACTGATATTATTTTGTTACTTCTGAGTCAGTTATTTCTTTTACTCTCAGGTCTTCCTTACTCCTCATTTTCACTCCTACAAGAACTTCGAATGGAGTGCTGTCGACACTTCGTTGATACGTGGAATTCAAAATTCTTTGGACTTGATCTACGAATTTATACCAATACCACCACCGTTCTATGGACGTAGGACGCCTGTAGTGATAGTAACATGCTCTATTTCTTGTTCCTCGCAGAAGCTTTTGAATTTCTGTGCCGTGAAGGCAGTACCTTTATATGCAACAACCCGAGTTGGGTTGCCAAAACTTTTTTGTAGCATACTAAGACAGCTTATGGTTTCTTTAGTCGTGCTAGACTTGGTTGCGTATAACCAAGTTAACTTGCTAAAGTCGTCTATAATGGCTAAAATATATTGGTAGTTTTTGTTTGTAGATGGTAGAGGACCCAGATGATCAATGTGCAGAGTATTTAAACGACTCTCAAGTTTATTAATAGGATGGAGGTAACCCTCCTTCTTTCCCGCTTTTCTGCTCCCAGAGATACATGGTATACAATTTTCAATGCAACTTTCTATCTTTTCCCTCAACTTGGGTATGTGGAACTCTCTTTTAACCATTTCTTCTGTCTTTCTAGTTGCAAAATGGCCATTGTCGTGAGCCATACGTATTATTTCATTTTGCATCAAGCGAGACACTATCAATTCTTTCCCATCTTCAGTGATTAGTCTTAAAAACTCAATTCGACTCTTTAAAAACTGACACTTTTCTACTTTTATCCCTAACCCGTACTCTTTAGCTAAACCTAAAACTACACTTAAATATTCTATGCCTTCTTATTCGCTGCTGCTGGGAATAATAATGTCATCTAAATAAGGTATGGCGACATTTTTTAGTGAAAGAGGTCTGAATAAATAATAAATCTTTGAAAAACTGCTGGACTATTGCAAAGTCGAAACGGGCATCTAGTAAATTCAAACTGACCGTGATGCGTAACAAAAGAAGTATACTTAATGGTATCTTCTTCGACTGCGACGTGAAGAAAACTACTTTTCAGATCTATGGTGCTATAAACTTTCGCGCCTTGTAATCTGTCTATAACGTCTTCAATTAACGGCAAAGGAAAACGGTTCTTCACGACATGACTATTTATTTTTCTGTAATCGCTACATATTCTAACGCTTCCATCTTTTTTCTTTAATAGTACAATGGGGCTTGTATAATCTGAACAACTAGGTCTAACTATTCCTTTCTCTAACCACTCATCAACCTGTTTTTCGACTTTTTCCGTGGGTGACAATCTACTTGGATGTTGATAGATAGGTTCATCATTCTTGAGAACAATCCTCATTTCTATGTTAGTCGTCTTGCTCTTCTCAGGCTCATAGTTTTCGACTAGATTATTAATTTTCAGCCTAACTCCATTCTTAGGAACAACTTGGATTATATTAACTAATGGTTCTTCAGTATTCCGTGTCTTTTTGTTTGTACCTTCTTTCTTGGAACAATTCATTGAAATGTGTCCGTAATTATTGCATACAAAACATTTATTTCCTTTGCTTTTCATGGCACATTCTTTTGATTTATGCCCTTCACCACCGCAATTAGAGCAAGATGAAGAAACCTTCTTTATTATCCCTTCTTTCACACTTTTTATGTTCTTCCCTTTTAAACTTAGGCTCTGATACCTTAACGTCACTTCTTATTTTTTTCATACAATTTAATCTTTTCTTTAAATTCTTTAAACGCCTTGGCCCCATAAAAAACTATTTTATTGGTGACCGTTTATAATATATTGTATAACGACTTCGACATCTATATCAGCACTTCTACCAATTTCACGTATCGTTAAAACATATGCTTGTACAGGTTCTTTACGCTTTTTCTTCCTTGCCATTAATAGTTTATGCACCTGAGCAACACTTACTTTAACTTCAAATTCTTGGAGAAGAGCTTCTTCAAGAGCTTTCCACTAGGTGATACCGTTTTCAGGCTGTACATACAATTTTGCCACATCTCTCAAAGATTTTTTTGCGAAAATCAGCTTTTGTAGCTCCCTCCATCCTGTGAGTTCCGCTATCTCTTCAAAGTCGTCTATCTATTTCTTTATTGGATAATCGTCTTTTCCGTTAAAAGGTCTAATACTATCTTCTACGTCTCGAAAGATTAATGCAAATGATTTCTTCTTAAGAGTTCGTCATCCGCTATAATCATCATATGCGTTTTTACTTCTTTGACTTGTAGTTTCAACGTCATTTCGTCTTCTATTTTTTCTTTTTTCATTACTTGATTCCCGATCATCCATTTCGTCATAAGCTAAAAAATTTCGTTCATTTCTTTCAACGTCTTCATTATCGTTTTCAGATAATTCTTCCTCAGTTTCGTCTTCAGTATCTTGTGATTTAAATATCTAAGACAGTCACTCACGTATTAATTATAACTTCTGTTTTCACTTTTAGTACTGCTTTATCGCACTATTACATCCTCTCACAATCACTTCTCTTTAATTATTACAGCTTTGATTATTACAATCTCTTTGCGTTTATTATCACCTAGCTTTAATTATCACTATTGCATCTTTTTAGTTATTCCGTTGCTTTTGCGATTACGTTGCTTTTACGATATCGTTGCTTTTGCGATTACGTTGCTTTTGTGATTCCGGACGAGCTCCCAAAAATTGTAGGACCTAGGGTTTTAAGATTAAAAGGCCCAGATATTTTAACTTAATCTATTGATATAAATACATACACAAAAGCACGAAGGCACGTGAAAAACGGATAGCGCTTTTTAAGGATAGCGTTTTTTACGAATAGCGTCTTTTACGAATAGCGTCTTTTAACGGATAGCGTCTTTTAACGGATAACGTCTTTCATCTTTTCGTCTTTACGTTTTTTCTCACCGTCTTCCTGTTATACTCCATGTCGTCGTAAAAGTGGGTGCCCAAGCGGCTTTGTGTGTGCTTTAATAATTCTTTTTTTTACTTTTACTTACTTAAATACACTACTAAAGATAACTCCTACATAAATGAGAACAAGTGATTTGGGAAATTACTTTATTGATAAAAATCTTATTTAATACAAACTTGGCAAATAGCTGTCTTATGTCAAAAATTTCTAGTTCACTGTATAATTTATCAGAGTTATATCGTAATTCTTTACTAATAAAATTTTTTAAATTCTCTTTTGAACTATATCCAAAGATTTAACTACTGTTTTTTAAAACACCTTTGCATACAATTATACCATATAATAGTTGTGACTCACTCAGAGCACAATAGATCTGTTTTAGAGAATCTAAAGGTAAAAATCTTTTAATTGTCTAAAAAGAACGAAAGTTCTTTAACTTCTTAATTAAGACTTGTATATATCCATCGCAGTTTTTTCTGGATATGCTATTTAAAAAAAATTTTAAATATGCATTTAATATTCGCCGATTAAAGCAAATATGCACATATATGCATTTATGCACTACTTTCTCTAAATATGCAAAAATATGCTAAATAAGACTGAGATAAATGGAATCCTCGTGACCTAATTCGTATAGATATCTGGAAATCTTTGCTCTGCATATAAGCAAACTTACATGCAAATGCATATTTTTCCGCGCTTTAGTCATCAGCATATGCATACAAGCAAAATCGTTAAGAAAGAAATCATTTATATATAAAATGACAGATGTAGAGCCTAACTGTACCTTGAGGCACACCATACTTAACAATCTGAAGTTCGCTTAACGTGTTACCTAACTTAACGTACTGCTTTCTCTCTTGCAGATATAAACTGATTAAGTTGTTTGCAATACCACGAATGCCTAATATATTATGAAGTTTTTCTAAAGGCTTTTGTGGCTTATAGTGTCAATGGATTTACCTAAATCAATAAAATTCGCTGATGTGGGTTTGCTACTATCTAAGTTTTTATATACGGTATGAAGTCCAGTAAACGCTCTTTTACAACTTTCTCAAAAATTTCGTCATCTGCTCAGCAACATCAATATAATAACTATTAAATCTATTGGCTATTTTTTCTTCATTGCGAATAACCTTATCATTTATTTTTGTAGATTTAATTTCAATATTTTTTGTCTTTAATTTAAAACTCCTCTAACTATGTTCCATATCAGTTTAGAATCATTTAACATTTTATCATTTTAACAATTAAACTATTGATTTTATTTCTACGGACTTTATATTAACTCCGCCTGGGACAGTTGTGGGTGAATTGAGTAGCTCACAATTGTCACTTCCGGTTCCAAGCCCAGTTAAAAGAGGAAGGTTCCTAGGTGAGGCTAGCATCCTTCCTAGGGTGGAAAACCTATGTTGTTTAAAGAATCGGTAACAGGGCCTAACTAAGACGGACTCAACAGCAAAAGAAGCGAACAAGGTTAAAACTCGACTGGAAACAATACCAATTAAGAAGTGCATGCTGGAATATCAAATCACTCTACGCAAAAGATCATGGAATTTTTCTGGAAATGAAAGAACACATCATAGGTATCTGCGCTATCTCAGAGACTAAGAAAATAGGTGGCGGTATCACAAAACTAGACAATTCATCCTTGTCTAAAAATGAGAGAGCTGTATCAGATGTGGGAATAATAATACACCAGAAATACAAACAAAATATTGGTAAAATAGACTATATAAACGACAGGATCATAAAAGTAACACTAAACTTCGAGAAACTCGTGCTTATCATATCTGTATATACCTCAAATATAAGCAAAGCAAACAGACGGTAAACGATTTTAATGATATTCTAGGGTCAGAAATAGATAAGATACCTCGAGAAGAAAAACTCATCTTATTTGGAGACCTTAATGCAAGAATAAATAGGATTAGACGAAGTGAAACATAATTACAATGAAGAAGTAATCAACAGAAATGGCAAAATACTAGTGGAATTCTGTGCACATAATGAACTTAGAATAAATTATACTTACTTTCCGCACGAGTATCAACACAAATGTACATTGTGTGACAACCGAGGAAACAGATTAACCATATAATCATTACAAACAGGAGCTTTATGCCTAATTAAATAATGGACGTCACTTCTGCAAACATAGAAACGGATCACATGCTAATTCGAGAAAAAATAAAAATGACAGCATCCCCAAAAGAAAGCTTCCTTGTATATACAAAGAAAAATTCAACATAGAATCGCTGACTCACGAAAGCACCAAGAATCTATATGCTGAGCGTTGCAAACAACATAATAGAAACAATCACATTTACGAGAGTGACACTGCAAACATAGGATGGCACAAACTAACAATTAATATGCAGAATGCTGCTAATGAAGCTCTAGGAAAGCGTAAAGTAAAACAAATAAGAATCCATGATTCACTTCCGAGATAAAAACAATAACAAGGGAAAAGAAATAAACCTGCATATAAAGTAAAGAATGTGGGACAGAAGAAAATCGTCATAAGTATATAGAAACCAGAAATAAAGTCAACAACAGAATCCGTGTAATCAAAGGGGAATACTGGCAAAGATTCAAAAAAGAAATGGAAATAGCTCAGTACGGGGCACAAAAAAGAATATGAAAACTGTTACGAGGGATGAAGAAAGAAATCAACGAAAGCATACAGCTAAAAACCATCTCAAAAGAAACATGGACAAGATTCTTCCAAGAGCTCTACACAGATATAGAAAAACAAGAAGTAGATGAACAGGCACAACACTAACAGAAAGAGAAAGAGGTTGAGGAACACGCAATTATTACAGAGGAACAAGTGCAAAATGTTGCACGAAAACTTAAAAATAGAAAGTCACCGAATGAAGACGAAATTCACAACGAACTCATTAAATATTATCATACCAATTTTTAAAAACGGCGACATGATCGATCCTGCCAACTGTGGGGGAATAATACTACTAAGTACTTCATTAAAGCTTTTAACTAGTATTGTAGCAAATGAAATAAGTTTAATAGCACCAATAAATAAAAATTAGCAAGGCTTCAGAAAAAACACAGATCAACCCTTGATAAGATAAGATAATAAGACAGACAGTTGGAAAAACCATAGAATTTGATACTCCTGCATATATCTTGATAGAGTACAACTAAAGGACATTGTAAAAGTCTTAGAACAAAAGAATACACCTAACGATTATATAAAACTGATAAAAGATATGAACACAAAAACCACGACACAAATAAAAATCAATGACACACTTACCCGTGTTATTCACACTTCTTGCGGTATACAATAGGGAGACAGTCTTGTCCCAAAAGTTCAACACTGCAATGAGCCAAATAATGGACAGTGCAAAAAACACAGGGTCAGTATTTCGAATGGGACAAAACAAAGTGAAAATAACATGCTATGCAGACGATGCAGTTCTGATCTCCGAAACAGAAGACGACCTCCAACGAATGCTGCACACCTTCAACATACAAGCAGAAAAGTTCAACATGAAGATATCGGCACAAAAAACGAAATCCATGTCAATCGCTAAAGAACCATTACGCTATAAACTAGCGATCAATAATGTCATCATAGAACAAGTCATGATATTCAACTATCTAAGATGAATAATTAACAGCTCACAATATCTAGAACAACAAGTGAGACAAGTTAACAAAGCAGCCGTCATATCAAGACATCTTAAACAGCCGATATGGCAGAACAGAAACTTTAGCATCAGCTGCAAAGCAAGGATATATAAAGACTGTGTTAGACCTATTATGACTTATGGGGCAGAAAGGAGCACTGAAACATCTAAATCAAAATGCCTTCTAAGAAATCAGCGAGATGAAAACATTAAAAACGATCACCGGACACACACTGTATGAATTTACTTTTCGAGCAGCTCCCAGCATTTGAAATGAAACACATTTAGTAGAACTTTATTTAACTTTTATTGTACATGCGTTGGAAGTGGTGCCTGGTTGCTAACTGATTAAAAAAGACGCTTGGGGTGCAACGCTACCCTCTTCTGATGCGGGAAGTATAGGAGATACAAAAATTAAAAAACGATAACACACACTATGGGATAGACAAAGAAGCAGTGAAACAAGAAGACACTGTAAAACAGACGACGTTGTGAGATGGATAAGAAAGCGAAGAAGAGGGTGGAACCAACATGTGACAAGAATACCAGACGATAGAATATCCAAGATCGTCAGAAACAACAATCCACAAGGTAAAAGACCCATCGGGCGACCGCCGAAAAGATGGCAAGAATCCCCCACGAGGCAATATACCTTTGTGAGAGGAAGAAGAAGAAAAAGAACTTTATATTCACGTAAAACATCTCGATCTTGATATCGTGTATAAATATTTTTTACAGAGATGGCATTTCCAAGATGTTTTGTTTCTTGCTAATAACTTTCTCCATGCTTCTTCTCAGATTTGCACAAACATAATGTAGCTTTTCATTGGAGTTACACTTATCCATTTTTAAAGGTATCTCTAACTTTTGTAAAAAAATCACTGCTTTTATTCTATAGAGCATGTACGAAGCACGTTTATCTGCTTTGAGGCTCATATGAGAAGTATGAAGTTATTGGTAAAAGAAAATTCAACAAACATTTCAATTATTCTGGGGTTCATAACACCTACTACCTACTAAATGAAATAGTTTTCCTATTAGCAGGGATTTTTAGTAATTTTTAAGAAGTAGCCAAATTCTTAACTAATGCAATACCTTATCGTCAGAATGTGCCACTTGGCCAGCTCGGAGGATCGGAAACGGGTGAATTCGATGATAAAGCTAGGTGTCAGCTAACTTTTAAAGAGGCAAAGTACGAAAGAAATCAAACTTAGTAGGCGCTAATGACGATAAAGACTATTCACGATAGCAAGGCCTCGTCATAAACTAACTATACGGACTCCGGTAAACTCATAAGCTCGATAATACTCTCCTTTTACTTAATAAAGCAGAACTCAAAAGGTACATACATTCGTAACAAATAAATATAAGGAGCTCACGGTCTGGACAACGGCTTCTGGTAAACGCAAACTCGCCACGATTTATAGCTGCCTCGTCTATCTGAAATTGCTCCAAACAAAACCATCCAAACGCAAAAATATAGGTTGACAAATAAAGGGTATCCTGGAATAACACCGACAACGCTTAACCACTGATTCTGGCAAACAAATAATGACGATTCATAGAAAAAAAGTTTCTCGTTTTTGAGTTATAAACTGTCAAAGTCAACACAGTTTTTTCTTAATTTTTTAACTGCGTCTTACTGAATCTGTCAATCATAATGAAATTTAGTATGTTGGCTTTTCCTAAAATATCAATGAAATTGGGAACACAGAGTTTTACACGCACGCCTTTCTTTGAAGGCCTCGGACTGTTTCAATGGGCAAAATTTTAAAATTTAATCACTATTACTCAAGATTTCACTTCGTCTGCAAGAACACTTACCTCTTGCAATGATTTCGTAGAAAATTAAGAATTTTTGAATGCTTGAAAGATAGTTACTAATCTTGTCACGGTTAAAGTAAATCGCATTGCCATTAAAATGAAAGAAATTCTTTTAAGCTGGATATTCCAATTCCAACAGTACTCTTTTACTTGCGTAAAAGTTTCGCACTTACTGTAAGCTGACTCTGACGTTCTCAACAATCTTTAATGAAATAAGCAAAAAGACTTTTAACGAATGATTTAATCTAAATCGTACAAAACATAAGAATAATACAAATGGTAAGAAACTCAATCAATTAATCATGTGTTTAAAATATCCTCCGTTAGAGCGAATACAGGCTTGAACTCGTTATTATTACATTCTATTCCGAAACAAACTGGAGGATTTATGTTTTAAAACAATCCAATGTTAGTATCTTGTAAACAAATGTAATAATCGAAATAAGAAAAAAACAGGCAATCTATTTTTAGAAGGGGACATTAGCATACATAATTAACTCAATCATAGAGGTCGCTGTGTTTGCTCTCGCACACATAACATCAAAGTATTTTACAACATTTCACCACTTGCAAGACGTCTTTGGGAAGAGAATGACAACAATAATCTTTTGGTGAAAACAAAATTCAAGTCGACCTACTAGATTGAAAGTTACAGCACGAAACGTCTCGTTTTAGCAATGAGTTTAAGTTGCGTTAGCTTAAGTAAATAGATGCATTTATAATTTTTGAACAATTCTTTAAAGGAAGTACAGCTTTTTGCATAAGAAACAAATTTTATACATTTAATGCTAAATCAGATTTCGTGTATTTGATCAATTCATTTATTAAGAGAATGTACTGCTACATTATTTATGCAAAAAGCTGTACCTCACCTGGAAACTCACAACGCAATTCACATTATTCGGTTTTAAATAGGTGAAGTGACATTTTTTGTTCACTCAGGATTATCACTGAAACAACTGAATTGGCCACCTTGAATTGATTTTAATATTTCAAAACGTCTCTCTATAACAACAAAAGTAAGTCATATTCTTTACGTAAATTATTGCATCTCGATTGTTATGTCTAGTTTGGATGCAAAACAAGTACAACTTCACATGTTTTAGCATTGCATAAAGTGAATTGAACTATTAAGGTGACTTGCCAGATATTTTGCAGCTCGATTTGTTTCGTATGGTGTTTCTACTGTTGGCAATAGATTTCTTTGTGGTCGAATACGGCTGGGGAAGTGTGTGATTCAGAAGTTACTGATAGAAGAGTATTTCCCCTGGTGAATCTATTGTCTTAGGTTGATCGTTGTAATGCGTCTGCCCATCGTGTTTTAATTTCTCTGATGGATTCCTCATGCCAGTGGTAGTGCAAATTTGAATTTTTTAAAAATGGTTTGGCATCAGAAAAGCTGAAGAGTGATTACCCAATAGGAACGGCTTTCAGAAAAGTCATAGTGCTCCTGCTGGAGCTCTTAGTAAATAAAGACTGTTAAAGATATCCTAAGACACAAAAACCCGGTAAAATCCATCAGAAAAAAGGTACAAAAATAATTGAGACCTAATGAATATTATTGAAGATATGATATTCTTTTTTAAATTCACAGTTTTAGCGTCTAATGTTTTGTTTTTATTTTGACAGTCTTTAGTTTATGCAGTAGAACAGCTGTGGCATTAGAGAAACCACTATACGTATGAATATATTTTCTGTAACGTTATAGTCCAGTCAATAAGCTGGGAAGAAAGGCCGAATAAAAAAAAACACTCAGCACGAATTTGAAAAAACTTTTTTGCAATGAGTTCCTGATGATCCTAGGATCATTCATGGCTATTGAGACCTTCCCACCGCCTCCCTTCTACCCCAAATGGCAAAATCAACTCTTTTAACCACCCCCTTTCTGGAGATTTTTTTTAATTTGTGTGTAAATTTTAGCTCAAAGATGGCTTTTAGGAGGTTTTTTGGATCGCTGATCACGAATCCGGCATTAGTTTTCCGGAAAAGTAAACCTGGCCGCGGAAAATCGAAAAATTTGACACAATTTTTGAAAAGATTTTGGAGTTTCAGCTCGAAAATGGGTTCTAGATAGTGTTTTGGCTCGCTGATCACAAATCCGATATTAGTTTTCCGGAAAACTATCCTGGCCGTGAAAAATTGAAAAATTTTGCCATTTTCTTCATTTTGCTCGTGTTTAACCTCTATTAGGTGGCAGTTCATCTCGCTTTCGATGTAGTCGTAATGTTTGGAACCAGTTTTCACTATTGCAGTAAAAATTTCGGAAAACCCGTGGAAAATAATTGGGAAATTTTCAAAAAAAACGTGTTTTATGTCGATTTCGGGGTAATACCATGCTGCCACTTCGAAAATAGCAACGAAAACGTCTATAAAAAAACTTTTTTTTTAATTTTCCAATTTTCCACGACTAAATTGGTTTTTCCGGAAAACTAATACCGGATTCGTGATCAGCAACCCAAAGAACTATCTAAAACCCATTTTCGAGCTGAAATTCCAAAATGTTTTTCGAAATTGGGCAAAATTTTCCGTTTTTCCACGGCCAGGTTTACTTTTCCGGAAAACTAATGCCGGATTCATGATCATCGACCCAAAAAACGTCCTAGAAGCCAGAAAGGGGGTGCTTAAAAAGGTTGATTTTGCGACTTGAGGCAGAAGGGGAGGCTAGGGGGAAGGTCTCAATAGTCATGAATGATCCTGGGGTCATATAGAACTCATTGCAAAAAAGAGTTTTAAAATTCGTGCTCAGTTTTTTTTTTATTCTCCCAGCTTATTGACTGGACTATGAAAAGAACAAGATGATGGGAGATAACAAATACTTGGAATTTTTGGAGACATTTTACTATTTATCTTACATAAAAAAAGTCACAATGTGTTTTAACGTCTATCTACTCAAAAACAACTATCTGTGTCATATGGTAGATAACCAACTCAATCACTGACTGCGAAGACCATCCTCTTCAGAAACCGAGTAATCTGCAACAGTGCATAAAAGGATAGAAGTCGAAAAAATGGAGATTAAGAAATGAACCAATAATATCTCTAGGCAATCTGCAAGCATTTCAGCAAAAATTCGAGAAAGGAAATCTTATGTTTCTGGATGCTGCTAATGCAAAAGCCAACCCTCATGCATGTTTCTACTTTTATATCCATCAAAACAAAGACGCTGAAGTCGAGCTATTTAGCAGTATAGGAGATTGCTATAACTGAATGTGAAAACTTCACCTTTTGAGTACACATACAGTTTGATTCGTTGCCCAACATTTCAAGATTTAAAATAAAATAAAGAACAACAATCTGCATTATTTTTAGAAATTTGGAAAACTGCAACAGGGAGTTGGATTTATTTGAGATTACTAAGCACGAGATTTTGTAAATCTGTTGGTTTCATCGATTTGAATAGTTGCAATAGCCTTCACGACACTAATGATGAAAAAGGTTAAAGCATCTTGTATATTTGCACAATTACTGCAGCATATATGTATAAAACAGTTAGTTTAGTTGTTCTGAAAGTTTTCACAAAAGTGCTGATGATTTAAATTGCAAATTTACAAGAGTTTTAATTTTAAGTGTTTCGGTAACATTTAAAAGTGCTGTATATAAAGATATTTATAAAAAGAATTACATAGATTCCATTTTTTGCAGCCTCTTGTTTTGATAAAAATCATTTTCCACTCTTTCGCCTTTTTCTCTTTTTTCTAAAGAATCCCTATGTATTCTGGTATGACATTAATTAATTATCTTACGAGCTTTTCAACGAGCATCTGTTAAAAACAGCAATTTGATTAAAATGGCTCATTCCTTGTACCATTAAGAGGAGGCGTTTATAATTGTATCTTGTTAATTCTTAAGTTTAATATCCCAAGGGCGAGTATTAAATGCTTTCTAGAGAATTTTCTCTAAAATAAGCTAACATTTTTCTTTTCTTTTAACGTTAAATTACTTTTTTAAGTGACTTCATCTTTAAAGAGCTTTATTTGACTAAATATTTTTGTTAAATAAAAATTTAAAAATTCCTTCTCACTCATATTTGTGTTACTACATTGATCATAATAAAGTAATAATAGCTTTTATGCAATAGATTTTAAATTAATCACTTTGAAATTTGCTTGTAATTCTTAATTTCTTAATCAAATTATAGTTCTGTTGACTTTCACATTTAACGAAATTAAATTTTAGGTTTGCTCTCATTCCCCTTTGCTGTTAATTTTATCGAACCAGTTGTCATATTCCTTGAACATTCTGAATATTTGAACTTGAAGAAATTGTTTATCTGGAAGCAATATCAGAAATGGCTTATATTGATTCGGTTAAACTGTCATATTGCAGTAAAACTAGGTTACTTTTGACGTGAGAAAAGGTCGAAATTTTCTTAATGTTTATAATACATATCAGCAAGATAAATCTAAAAGCGCCATTGAAATTTAATTATATGATTTGACAATAAATTATATTAAAAAAATAAAAGTTATCACAAATAAATGTCGAGGTGTGAAATACCACTTTTATATTATTTGAAGATTGTTTTATTCTTAACCAGTGATAGGACAGACCGATAACATAATTTTTAGAAGATAAAATCCTGTTAATACAAATTATTATGGGATTATTAGTAAACAACCTCATGATTAGAAATGGTTACAAGGATAACATAAGAAATCCAAATTAATCACGGAAAAGTTTTCCAAAAATAATTAGTAAAGAAACCTGTTGTTAATCTTATGATATAATTAAAACTTTAATATGCTCAAAGCATTTACACAAGTAAGCCATTCAGATTTAAATGAGCTACTACAAAAAATAATATTGTACTAATAAAATGTTGATGTGAAAATTATTGGTTATAACTTATAAAGTTTCTAAAGATATAAAAAACTTTAAATTGGCTTTGCGGTTTCTCTTTTAGTAATAAACGCGAACATCAAAACTGGCACTTTATCTAACTTCTTTTAAGTTTTCATTTTCATTTCTCATTCCCATAGAGTTGCACACATAAGCTTTAAGTAAACTTACGTTTACGTGAGTCAAAAACAAACATCAAATTAGTGTTTAAATGAACAGTGTGCGGAAGCTGCTTTTCCACTTAACCATGAAGTGATAAATTGACAATAACGTTAATACAAAGCGACGGACGTATTAAACAGCGATGTTACTTAATTAGAAAATAAATAATAGTGATAACACTTACAGTAATTTGCAAGATTTCCTAAGTGACAAAAGACAAAAAAACAAACAAGCAAACGACTAAGGATTTCTATTCGATAGGTGTAAATACAATTGCTTTCTGAATTTAACTATATTAAGTTTCTTGATTTGAATAGGCAATAGATTAAACTGTTTAGCGAAATTGTACGAAAAAAAAGCTGATACATAGTGGTCCTGTGAGTGGAAGGTGTAAGAATACCCCCACTTCTGATATTGAGATTGTGTACGTCTGATCGGAATCTAATTTTATTATATAGATAAGAGGGTGTTTTGAAAATGATGATTTTTTAGTACAAACAACATGAGTGAAACAGTCGACGATTCAACATGTCTAACCAATTAAGCTCAGAGAGCTTATGAGGTACAAAATTCGTAGGTTTTGTACCAAATAATATCAAACGCAAACGGCAGTTCTGAATTCGTTGTATTCTAGCTGAGTTTTGACTTTCCAAACATGGTTCATAGACTGCATCACAGAAATTAAAATGTAATAAAACTAGAGCTTCTGTAAGAAGTACTTTGATTTTTTTACTCAGTATATGTCTGTTTGCAAAAATTAATTTTAGATTAACTTATGCCTTTTGAGTACACAAACTTACATGTTTCTTAAATCTAAGATCAAAATCCAAATGCAGACCAAAATTAAGCGATTACGACAGAAAGTTGAGTGTCCTTTAATTTAATATTTATATGCTCAATAGCATTGCATCTACGTCTTCCAAATAGCACTACGTGAGATTTACTAGGATTAATTGCTAATGAGTGTTTGTTTGCAAAATCAGTTAATTTATCTAAGTCGGCGTTAATTAAATCGTTAGCTATGTTTATATCATGTGGATTGAACGAATAATAAATTCGCGTATCATCGGCATAGAAATGGTATGTACACGTGCTTAAGACGATGAATAGTCGGACCTTCTGTCGAAAGACGAAGGGCTAGTAAAGGAGTCGGGGCGCTGAACTGCCGGTCTGCACAGTGTGCGCAAAGGCCGGCAGGTAGTCCAGAGGTAATGACGGATCGAAACCCTACAAAAGGTCAATGCCTGTGAAACAATACGGACGACTCCGGGGGTTTTTAAAAGAGTACAAACATCTTACGAAGATGCCGATGTTGCCTAGAAATGGAAGAGGGCACGTAAAGCACTTGCTATAATGACTTTGTAGTTGGAATTACCTTACCTAAATTTAAAGTGAGTAAGGGACCCAGAATAGATCTCTGAGGAACACCACTACTAACAGCGCTGACCCTGGATTTGTGCCCGTTCAGTTTCACATACTGTAGACGATTGGAGCAATAGGTGTTGAGTAGCAGTGTGACATCATTATCAAAACTTATAAAATACAAAATAGCCATTAGCAACGAATGATTTAAAGTGTCAGATGCTTTGGACAAGTCTAAGAAAGCCTGTGTAGCTGAGTCTCTTAAAGTCAAAACTTGGAAGCACCTATCTTGTGTTATGAAAATCACTCTATTGAATTCAGTATCTCTAGACCGGCGATTTTGACTTTTGTCAAATTCGATCACTTGCAAGAAATCTTCTAATTCTGAACAGTTTAGAACTCTTTCTAATAACAATTTAATTGCATTTATGAAGAAAGGATCAGCAAGATAAAGAAGAAGGACAGATACTATGAACACATTAGGCATATCAAATTATTATCTAAATATGCCCGAATATACAAACGCGGAAAGAGCAGACGTGCATTTTATGTATGGTCGTGCAAATGGTAATAATCTTGAAGCATTTCCAAATCGAATTCGTCCAAGTGACAAACTTTTTACAAGAATTCATCAACGTCTATTCAAAACTAGTACATTTAGAACAAGGCATCAAGGTGCTGGCTGACCTAAATCAGTTATTACTCCTGCTACTGAAGAAAATGTTTTGAAAAGGGTTGATGAAAATCCAGGTATCAGCACACGAAGGCTTTCTACTTAAACAGATATAAATCATTTCTTAGTTTGGAGAATCTTACACGAGAATACTCGATTCAACGAGTATAAAATCTTGCCGCTCCTGATTATGGTGCACGAAGAGTGGATAATAACACAACTTGCAGAAATGCCTAATTTTATTACTCATATTTTATTCTGCGATGAAACCGGTTTTACAACAGACGGTGTATTGAATTTGCACAAAAACCATATTTGGGCGGATAAAATCCTCACGAAATTGTTCAGTCTCGATATCAACACCGATTTTCTTTAAATGTTTGGTTGAGAATTTTAGGAGATCGCCTGTTGGGACCAACATTTTTTCCTAACCGGTTAAATGCTGAAGTGTACCTTAACTTTTTGCGAAACGATTTACCACAATTGTTAGAAGACATAGGTACCCATTGCTAATAGAATGCAGTTATGGTTTATGCATGATGGGGCACCTGCGCATTTTTCTCTTTTAATGAAGAATTCTCTAAATGAAACTTTCAATAATCAGTGGATAGGACAGGAGGTCCTGTTGCTTGGCCGCCAAGGTCTCCTGATTTCAATCTATTGGACTTTTTTGCGCGTGGATATTTAAAATTAATACTCTAGAAGAGCTGAGGGAGCGGATAAAACGTGCCTGTGAGACAATACAGACGACTCCGGGGGTTTTTAAAAGAGTACAAACATCTTACGAAGATGATGATGTTGCCTAGAAATGGAAGGGGGCACGTAGAGCACTTGCTATAATGACTTTGTAGTTTGAAATTACCTTACGTTTATTAATAAATAATCATAGGTATTATGTCTTCATTAATTAAAAAATGTGCTATATCTCTGAAATAGTTGAGTTGCGGAATCATGTCGATTAAGACTTTTTTGATCATCGTAATGAAAACTATAAGTGGCTAAAATATTCGACATTTTTTAAACACCCTGTGTAGAAGAAGCATACATCTATAGTTTTACGCTGAAACCATAGGAGGTTTGGGCAGAAGTTAAACACAAATCACTGGATCAGCTGAACCTCGGTCGCTCTGTCAGGCTACAGCACTTAGTAGTAGTTGGATTGAGCAAACTTGCTGTCTTTGTGCGATTGTCGGTCAAAATTAGTATGATCGTTGTTATTTAGATTTAAGGCAAACTGAGGTCTACGATTTAGTGATAATGATAACATCAAACCTATAGACCTAAGAAAGATTTCAATGTCGTACTGCAGCTACAAAGCTTGAGGTAGTAAAATAATTTCAGTAAATATCTATGGAAATTGAACAAAACTGGACACTTTTATTGTTTTTACGGCACGGCGGTCGCGATGAATATCAAAAACAAAAAAGGAAAGTAAGTAACAATGGGTATTACTAGAATGACTGCGTCTATTTCTGTAGTGTTAAGCAAAGGCGAGGGTCTCTATACTAGTGGAAAATACACCTGAAACGTTTAATTTAAAAAATTCTGAGTTTTGTTAGGATATTTTTATGTTCGGTTGGGATTGCAGATTAATAACTTAATTAACCGTCTGATCTCATGAAGAAGAGAATGTACACAATAGTAAAGCTCAGAAATCAAAGTTAGTTACGGCCGAATTAACGTATTTAAGAGAGTATGGAAGATTACAAAGTCGGGCAGGATAGAAAAATAACAAGATAAAGGGGAAACGTAGGGGTACTATTAATTTTGGAAACAATAGAACAACGGTAACTGAAGTGGTTTGAGTATCTAGTCAGAATGGTAAATGAGAAAACAGTGAAGACTAGAACAGCAAAAGCTTCTGGAAAAAGAATAAGAGGAAGGAATGACGCAATAGTATGACAAAAAGAGTTGCTGGAAGAGAGAGGCAAACGTTGGGATCGAGCTTAGATAAGTGCATGAAGCAGAGTATAGACTCTAGTCTTCATCTAGGCTTTTAAAAAGAGCAAATAGTAATAGAAACGGTGATTGAGAAAACGGAAAAGGTAATAGAAAAGAAACTTACATTTTACGAAAAATAAACAATTTTTTTCCTATCAAAACAAATACTTAAAGAAAATACCAACAAAATTACTTGAGCAATTTTCTTCTTTGAGAAACACCCAGTATATTCAGATATTTACCTCTAAATGTACGGGTGATTATTCTTGGCATATCAACGGAGTTGCAATTTAATAAGAATTTATGGCAACAATTTTACTGTATACAATCAAGATTAAAAGCGAAAAATGTATTATAAAAACATTCTTTGAAAGAAACCTCGAGCAAATTGAATTATAACTCGAAGTGATAAACCGTGAATTGTTTATTTGGAGATAGATACTTGTAAACTTTTGAACTTACTTAGTTAAGAATTATGAAATGATCTCTTGTAAATTTATTAAATAGCTATGTCATCGGCAGAAGGTATTAGTTCTTCGATACTGTCTTATGTAAATATGTCATTCATTAACATGCAGAATAAATAATAGTGGTTCCAAAGCTGTTCCCTGCAGCACGTCGCATGTCACAATGTCGACTTTAACTTAGATATTATCCTATTTTTAAGAGATTAAAGAATATTCTCTTGGTACCAGTTTTTCCTAATTTTGTTATAAGCTGGTGGTTACAGCATCGAAGGCTTTTGCAAGGTCTAAACGGGCGAAGGTAGCAAGCTTAGATTTACCTCTTAACCTTAAGATTCTTTGCAGAACAACAACAGCATCTGAGTTTTGCCTCTTTTGCCAAGACTCTACTGTAAGACTTCTGGAAAGATCTTTCAACTGAAAGGTGCAAATGAACCCCATTGCATCTGTCTAGTATCCTTATAAGAATTAGGAAAGAATTAATAAATGTTGATATTGAGATATAATGTTGTCACTTAAGAAAAAGAGTTGTGAGTAATAAAAAATGCCTCAACGAGTAGTACAACTAAATATCATCCTTTAGTACATACAGTCTTCTGTAAACATGTTGAAAGCAATGTTTGCTTGCCAGATTCCTGAATATCTTAAAGACAGGCAGGCCCAAAATTGAACAGTATTGGTATCCCCGATGTATACATAGAATGTTGAAAGCAATTAAAACTGTTATTTTTTGAATAGGGTAGATTCTATTCTATATGCAACCCCAGTAGCCTAAGATTATTCAAGTAGATAATAACTAAAACTTACGATAAGGAAAAAATAGATTTACCTCAACTTTGAATTTATAAATATGGTAATATAGTTATAGGACTAGGTATTTATCCATGTAAATTTAAATAAAGTTGTATAATCACAAATTTCTAATAAATCAATGCTCTGAAGATTGATCTACAACTTAATATGAATGTCATTTATTTTTTATAATTTATTGTAGTAATAAACAGAGTTGTTTTGACTTAGCAAGATTTATAAACTAACAGAAATCTAATATTAATTAATGCAAAATTTTAATTGCCTACAGTCCTGTGCTTATTCCAAGACGTATACACATTTTCTTCTTTTAAACTGTCTTTCTTGGAAAGCAACTGAAATATTTATTTTAAGAAAGAAATTAGGAGAGATGGAAGAAAATCCAAAACAATTTTTTCGAATCTTCACAGCTGAAGGTTAGCATTAATGAAAACAAGATTTTCAACAAGAAAGGTAATTTAGTTGGGAAAAATTGTAAAATATGGAAAAAGGTCTTTCTCAATTGAATAAGAAATATCAGTGGCAGAAATATCACATGTCAGAAATTCAACAAAAGCGTTGAATGTTATTATCGATGGAAAGTATATTTAGAAATTTGTTTTTGGACTTTGGGTAAAAGTTACAACTATTAAATGTCCCTAGCAGCAAAAAGCCTTGTCTAGGTTAGTCTTTTTAGTTTATTGAAACTTCTTCTTCTTAAAGTGGCGATCATGTTGGTTCATATTATTTGATTGACAGTCGCTTGGAAAAGGTCTGTTGCTGTCATTGCGGTCCACTGCCAAAGGTTTTTAAGCCAAGATATTCGGCGACGCCCTGGTCCCCTTCTTCTCTCAATCTTTCCTTGCAGTATCACTTGTAGTATTCGATACTATCGCTATTCCGCATAACATGTCCAAAGTATGCCAGCTTTCTCTTCTTTACTGTATTCATAATTACCGCTTCTTTTTGCAAACGTTGAATTACACTACCGTTGATGGTGGTGTATCCAGGATATTCTTAGCATACAACGATAACACAAAGAACGGAAAACACGTAACATTTGAGAACTCGAAGACGGATATTTTGGTTCAAATTAAGATTGCATAGTACCTTCTTAAGGTGGTTGAATGTTCTTCTTGCTTTTTTAATTCTGCACTTGATCTCATATGAGTGGTTCCAGGTGTCTATAATGTTACATCTTAGTATGTTATTCTGTCTATTCTCTTTAAACTATCTTTGCCTGCCTTGAACTGTGTGTTGATAACTTGATTTTTACTTATGATCATAATATGTGTCTTTTTGCTGTTAAGTTTCTTTCATAGTTCTTTACCAACGATGACAATTCGATCTATAGGTCTTTGCAACCCCTCAGCACTATCAGCAATAAGTTCGGTGTCGTCAGCATATCTGAGGTTATTTATTACCTCACTATTGATGATTATTCCGTCTTCTGTTCCTTCTAGAGCCTCTTGAAATAGTTGTTCTAAATATACGTTGAACAACAGGGGAGAGAATATGCAACCCTATTTTACTCCTTTTTATACTAGAAATTCCTCAGACAGCTGATCGTCCACGCGAACTATTGCTCGCTGCTTTTAGAGAGATTAGATAGTATTCTTATATCCCTGTGGTCAATACTTGAATTTTGTAGAGTTTCAATCAGCTTCTCGTGTAATACTCTGTCAAAGGCCTTTTCAAAGTCTATGAAACAAGCATAGACATCGGCGTTGACATCTCTCGCTCTTTGTATTAATACTTGAATGCTTAAAGCGCGTTTCACATTATACTTTTCTTGTCTAGATTCTATTTCAAGTTTCGTTCGAGAAATTTCTAACCAATTCTAGTATAATGTGAATCTGAAACTAGCTTTCGATTTTGGTTCGAGTTTCTAGTATAAAAATATACGCCGAGTTCTATTTTTCTATTTGAGTTTCATGCTATGTTGTAGTACGCATGGGCAGAAAGTCATTCAACTTTAGTGCCAACCTTTACCAAAGTTAAGGTCAAACATGTGCATATTACTCATTATTATAACCTATAAAAATATTTTAACCTCGCTTGTAGCTTGTTGTTGTTGTTGTTGAGGTTATAGACTAAAATCACTAAAATGTTCCGCGCCGATTTTCTCAAATACTAATTTTCCATTTGTCTAGTGACCACACTGCCATGCTTGAAACAAATCGAATGAATCCGATGTCATTCGATTATTTAAAAATTTGTAGGATGAAAATCGAACGGAAATAGAATCGAAATCGAACGAGAAATCCAGCGTAATTCTAGACAAAAAAAGTATAATGTGAAACTCGCTTAAGAGAGCTTCTCTCGTACCAAGACCGTTGCAAAACCCAAACTGCGTATCAGCAACGCCCTCTTCAACCTTCCTATATATACGTGCATAGAGTATGTTTAGAAATATTTTCAACGCCTGGCTTAACTCATAACTCAATCTTCGGGTAGCTTGTCGGTTTCACATATTCGATTAAAAAGTCGTGTTACAATTTCAATTTGTTCGTCTTCCAATAATTTCAGAACTTCAGAGTGTATTTCATCTAATCCAGGTGATTTATTATTTTTCAAGCGATTTATTGCAGATCTTACTTCTTCTCTGATTATATCCGGTCCACTTTCAGCTTGTTCGTCTATTTTTACTTGGAAGTTTTCCTCACTGAAGAGTTCTTCATATATTCCTTCCATCTGTTTAAATTTTTCTTTCGTGTCGAATAATATGTTATCGCATTTGTCAAATATTGTACCGGAGTGTCGATGAATAAATTTTTACAGCAGCAACTGCTGACGCTACATCGATTTGAAGTAATAAGCCCGGTAGCCTGATCCCTTGAGATCGAAACAAGTTGTGACCTGTCAGTCGACTTCCAAAGCTGGAAGAGTGAGTTTGTGTTTACCGTGTTTGTCGCGCATCATGGATTTTGAACAACGTGTGAACATTAAGTTTTGTTTCAAGTTGCAGAAGAGTGCCAAAGAAGCTCATGAAATGTTAAAAGCAGTGTATGGCAATAATGTGGTGACTCTGAAGACTGTTGACAAGTGGTATGAGTGATTTAAAAGCGGACATGTGTCGGTTGAAGACGAGCAAAGGTCTGGACGTCTTTCGACCTCCAAAACAAACAAAAACGTGCAACAAATTGCAAAAATGGTTGGTGCAAACAGGCGATTGACCATTTGAGAGCTTGCCGACGAACTGAACATCTCGTACGGGACCGTGCAAAGCATTTTAACTGATAATTTGCAAATGAGACGAGTGAGTGCGAAATTTGTTCCCAGACTTTTGACTGGCGAACAGAAGGACAATCGTGTGTCAGTTTGTACGGGCTTGAAGAATCGTCTTGCAGCAAATCCGGACTTCGTGAAAAATTATAACTGGAGATGAAAGTTGGATGTATGGATATGACTTGAGACGAGAATTGGGAGTTCGCAATGGAAAACGAATGGTTCTCCTTGCCCTAAGAAAGCACGCCAGTCGAAGTCGAACGTGAAGGTTATGCTCATTGTTTTTTTTTTGATAGTGAGGGTATAGTGCAGTCAGAGTTCGTTCCAAGGGTAACAACTGTAAACGATGTACGGAGAAAGAAACCAGAAAAATGGGCCCGTGGTTTCCTCCTGCATCATGACAATGCGCCGCGCCACACCTCGCTTCTGATCCGTAAGTTTTTGGCCGAAAAAAAAGGTTCCTGTCTCTCCATATCCGCCTTACTCTCCGGATTTAGCACCACGTAACTTCTGGCTCTTCCCAAAAATAAAAACCCTGCTGAAAGGAAAACGTTTTGACACCATTCCCGACATTGAGAAGGCCACGACGGAGCAGCTGAATGCCCTTCTGAAAGAAACCTTCCAGAAATGCTTCCAATCATGGAACCACCGTTGGGATAAGTGCATGGCTAGCCAAGGAGAGTACTTTGAAGAAGATTAAGTCAAATTTGTTGTAAACTTATTACTTTGTTTTTAATTAAATTTTTCACCGTATTTTTTGATTTCGATACTGGTTCTCAATTTTCAATCTAAAATGCTTCATCTTCATTTACCTAAATCATCAGAAGTCAGTGATTTCGATTTGACCAACCTCAAGATAAATGAAGAAAAATGCTGATATTTTCAAAGAAAATTGGAATCTTTTTTTAGGAAACAATAGTCTGAAACTAAAGAACTTTATCAGAACAGCTCGATCATTCATGCTATTTTTTTTTCTTTGTCCAACCCTAATATTAATTACATCTTGATTGAAAACAATTGCCAGGACAGTAAATCAATTTATGTTGGTACGTATTCATTGAATTGGTCGTATCATGCAGCGTCCCATTGCTAAACGCAAATACTAAATAAGCAAGGTTTGAGTGAACAACGCTGGTTAGGTAATTTACTATTACAGAACTAGAAGGAAAGTTTTTCACTTGTGAATTTTTGTTATAAAGGTCACTTCTTTTCACCTCTTGTATTCCTTGAAAACTTACAAATTCCATATAAGTAGATTAGATGCAAACAATATTACTCGTAGATTCTAAATGTTTATATGGTTAGAAAATTAAAACACTAATTTGATGTCTGCTTGCACGGGCACGATCAATTTTATTGTATCTTTGTTAATTTGAAAGTATTCGACACCTAGCGGCACCAGCGAAACTAGTATTCTACGTAAAAATAAATCGCAACAAATGGTTTGGTTTGTTGTCTTTGTGATTTTAAAAGGAAGAAACGATTTGTTTGTTTTACGTAAAACACAAACCAGCTGATCGCCTTTTGAAGCAAGCTCTGTCATAGAAGATTAACGTTGCGATAAATATAAGTTTTTTCACCTGTTCTAATTCTCCAGTCGCATAACAACATGATATCGTGTTTACAAAAGAATGATATTGAGAAAACGTTTTTGAGCAAAAAGCAAAAAACGATCTAGTACAGAGATATTCAGAAAATAAACGAAACCAATTACTCGAAAATAACTTCAAAGCATCATTGTGAAGTAAAGGGATACAAAAGGTATATGTAAATAAAGAAAACAACTAATTCTGGAGCAAATACTTAGTTGCTTGCTTTTTAATTCAGACTTCAAAGCTTTTAATAAAAATAGAACCCTTTTTACAGTTCCTTGCTATACTTTAAATAAAGCATTTGCTGGTATTTCTGTTACAGAAATAACAATAACAACAAAAAATATTTTGTTATACTAAATAGAACGTCTTTTCATACGCCTCTTTATATTGCATAAATGATTTTATTCAAATATATAATACATATAGCTACATCTACATTACATCTACAAAACCAAAGAAAACAATAATACATAAGTATAACGAAAAAATATTTTTTAATTATTTAAATAATTTTTGTAAACAATATCTACAATACACAAAATATTTATTGGCACTTATGGAAAACCACTCGAATATTTTTCATCTTTCATTTCTCTCTTTGTCAGTTCATTTTCAATGATCCTAATCAATGTTTTTAAAAAAAAGAAACGTATAAACATCCTTAATAATCTAATAAATTACGAATCGCTTGAAGGCACCGCCATTTATCGGGCAAATAAAATGGTTCGAAAATATGAGGAAACGGCGTGTCAAACCCCGTCACTCTACTTATAGGAGCTTCAAGATGTAAGAAACATTCCTCCTGCAAACGACAAATCTATTATTATAATCGCACTTTATCTAATGCATAAATGACAGAACTAAATTTAAAATAGCCCCGTCAACTACTTTATATTAATATAGTTAAACGATTGTCAGTGCAGCATTAACTTTACAAGCATAAAAATAAAACATAAAACAGCTTGTTTATAGTTCACTAAACTGCATAATAGGACATTTACCTGAATCGTCGAAGCTAATTCAGCTCCAAAACCAGCGGTCAAAGGAGCTTCGTGGGATATCAAAACTCGTTTCGTTTTCTTCACAGACTGCAACGAGAAAAAAAAGTAACGAAATAATTCGCGAGATTTACTATCGCAAAAAATAATTGCGGAATAAAAAAAGAATACTAACCTTGCAAACGGTGTCCCTGTCCCAGGGCAAAATAGAAACAAGGTCTATCACCTCGCAATTTACATTGAACTTTGTTTTTGCTAATTGTGCTACTTCTGTTAAAACGTGTACTTGCGTGCCCCATCCTATAAGTGTTACAGCATCTCCTGTTGAAGAATAAAATAATAAAAGTTAATTGTTTCTTTAATAAGTAAAATTAGCAGGATACCACTTTCAGATACGCGTCTGCAAACCTTTTCTTATAAAAGAATTTTCATAAATAGCGCACAACAAAATTAAAGTATTATATTATTGTATTATGTAGAAAAAAAAGAGCCTAGAGCTGTGGTAATTCTCACATTACGTCACATGGTATAACGAGTTCTTGTTCTTTTTATCAATTTATCAAGAGTATAACTCCTGTAGATACCTCTGCCGGAAGGTACTAAACAGAAAAATAATTTCAAGAAAATTAATCTGGTATCTAACATTGAATCAAAAGCAGTTGCATTCTGTTTTTTGTCAGATTAACGTGAGATAATTTACCAAACCAAGTTGATTACATTCTGAAACTCTTAAATAATTCTGCTAAATTATTTTGATCAACACACTAAATTGAATGCATCAGGGTAATAAATCTTTACCAAGAAAATTTCATGCGGAAAGCAAGATCGGTGAGAAAATGCAAAATCTTTCAAAGTAAAAGAAGAGACACGAGATTGGAAGATGCACTCGACTGATTTTAAAATTACAAATTTAAAAGTAAATTTTGACAAAATAGTAACAATAATGCAATTAAGAGACAAAATAGTTTGCAAAGCAGATTCTCTTTAATTATATCATGATAATGACGTTTCACGCAAGATTTCACGCTTAAAATCCTTGTCTTTGAATATTATAAAATAGATAATTATATCCATTAAGTTCTCGAGGAAGATTCAGATCAAAATGTAGAATTCTCTGTTAACACAAATCTCCTAATTCTTCTCAGAGAAGCGTTTCCGCGCTGCACCGTAAAGCCACGTTTACATACGCGTGCTCGTGCTCGTGTTCGTGTTCGCAAAGCTTGCAGGAGCCGCGTAGTTTGTTGTGAGGCTTGGACTCTGAAGATTCCAGTGGTTTGCGAGTAATACTCGTAGTTGAAATATTAAAATATCAAATTAATTTTGAATTAAACATTTATAAAATAGAGATGAGTACTGACGATCTTTTATTAGCTGCTAGTGCCAGCTTTATCGTAACGCATTCGTTGCTTAATAAATAGTCGAGGAAATAAAGCAGAAAAAAGATAACTCACAGAATCGATTGCCGCAAACCGCATCAAAATCCATCTTGGCGATTTTGTTTCGACCTTTTCTGCTTTATTTCCTCGACTAAAAAGAAAAAAAACAGAAAACAAGGTCGCTGGTGGGTTACGTCCATTTATGCATATTAAATTAAAATTATTTAATAGTTACTTACGTATCAAAGGAGGAAAGTAATTTGTTGCAGTCGAGACGTGAATTTTGAGCCCGAGGCGAAGCCGAGAGCGTAATCACGTCGAGACTGTAATATTACTTACTCCCGTGGGACGTACATTTTTTCCCAGTAAACTAAATTCATTTTCGTTTGGAACAGGGACGTAATGATTTACTACAGCCCTTGGGACGTTATAAGAGCAGAAAAAAAGTTACCCCCTTGTATAGGCGATCACTACGAGCCAACTAAATAAAGTTAAATTCCGTCTATAGACTTGCAAGTCTTGACACGCTTTTTATTTAAGTACCGACACTGGAGCGAACCTGGCGAACCGTGCTCGTAGTATGGGCTTGTCTCGCGGCTCGTCCCGTACACACAATGCATGAGTTGCGTCTTCGAGCACGAGCACGAGCCCGCGTATGTAGACGCGGCTTAACACTTACTCACTTCCAGGGCCAATCAGAGGAGGGGGGGCAGAAGGGACAGCTGCTCCGGGCCTCGCAATATTAGGGGCCTCAACTGGGCAACTCAATATGCTAGACAAAAATATAGGAGTAGAGTAGATTAAGCGATGTCACGGCTTGTAGAACGGCCTTAATTTTACAGTTAAATTCTCCAAAAAATATTCGAGAAAAACTTTTCAAATCTTAAATAGAAAACACTTTTTGCTTAAGGTGTCTGAAGGTATAGAATTTATAATCAAACCAAAAGACCCCTAGCTGAACAATAAAGCGTTTTCGGTGTCTGGCGTCAGTAATGCAATAACAGAATATATAGGCCTTTCTGAAATCCCTCGTCATGAAAAGAACTGTTATAATGAACCCTATCCAAGAAATTCCTTCAAAATTTGAATAAGCTCAATGAACGCCTAGATATTGAGCAAACCTGCTCAGGAATTAAAATTGAATTTTAGGAACTGTATGGGACAAGACTACGATAACGAAGCCAATATGGCAGGAAAGTATAATGGTGTGCAAGCAGTTCTTTTGCGTGAAAATAGTAATTGTACATTCTCTGGTTGTGGAAACCATACTTTAAATCTTGTCGGATTGGATTCAGCAGAATCTTACAAAGAAGCAGTAACTTTTTTTGGTACTGTCCAGCAAACTTTTAATTTATTTAGTGAAAGTTCGAAAAGATGGGATATTTAAAAAAAACATTTAGCACGTTATTTCTCACATGATATCTCAAAAACAAGATAGTCAGCAAGGCTATAAGCTGTGAAACCAGTGGCTCCACATTTGAAATCTTTGCGATCTGCTTTGAATGAAATCGTTGTAGGAAGACTTCCCGTTGATGGACAAACACAAATTTCTACTTTTAAAAAATATTTACTTGTCAAAATTTCAATGTGTTCTTATGTCTACAATTTGGCTGGAAATACTAGTGTTATTACATCAGACGAATCTCATTATCGAATCTTGTAAATCAACATTGGATGTAGAAAAAGATAATATTGAGAACATAATTAAAGATATAGAACACCTTAAGAAAACATGAAAGTCCGTTCTTGATGACTGTAAAGAAATTGCAACCGAAAACAAAATCACTCCAGAATTTGAAATAAATTGTCGAATAAAAGACCAAAAAAGACTGCGATCCACTCATGCGTCATGGATAATGCAACACTTAAAATTGGACACTGACAACGTTCGAACTTTATTGAAATAATACCTCATGTATAAAGTCCAAACGACTGGAAATCAGAATCGGGAAAACTAACAAAGTCTTTCAGTAATACGTGGATCCGCCTCATGATCAAAATACACTCCCTAACTCTACATTGTTTTCTTTTAACGAGATAATAACTTTCTTCCTGGATTAACTCATCTCAAGACACATATCTCATAGCTAGAGTGTCCGAAAGAGAGGGTAGATTATTCAATCTTCAGAAACAAGACATGTTCAATTGGTGAAAGTTGAAGAGACCTAGGAATATAAAAGCAAAAAAGGTATTTTTCAAAGTAGTTTTTGGTAACACAAACAATATGATTGATGCTGCAAGAAACCCTTTCCCGGGGTTTAAACATAGGACATAGTAACTGATTACACGATACCGTGGTCATATAGCACAGCACGGCCACATCCTGCACCCCGAGACAAAACCAGAATTTATTACGAAGCATCACAGATTCCAGTTCACAGTTCCATCTCTGATTATATCATCTCAAACTATAACGGCAGCAGTTAGCTGTAAAAGATAACACCAGATGTGGTCCATAGGAATTAATTTCGAATGAATGAATTTTCCAATTAACGAAACCCTTGGAAAAAAGTCTACGATCTATTGCTCTATGATGATCATTTCCTACTTCATGGATACTCTTAAATCAGTCCCTTAAAATCGAAATTTGGAAGTACCTATCTTGTTCTATGAAAGTCACTCTTTTGGGTCCAGTACCTCTAGACAAGCGATTGTGATCTTTGCAACCATCCCAGTAAAGTGACCTCGTTGCTGTTCATACGACAGCTAATCTCCCTATAAACAAATAGGTATCCCGCATACCAATCCCTGTCGAATTCGATCACTTGCAAAAAATCAGTGCGTCTTCTAACTCTGAACATTTTAGAACTTTTTCTGATGAGAATTTAATTGCATTTGAGGAGAAAAAAATCAGTGAAATGAAGAAGAAAGATGGATACCATGAACACCTTAGGCAACAGATTTTAATTACATCTCTTTAGCATTAGGATTAATACTGAAATTCTGTGGATGCTGTAATCCCTAATTCTTAGTATTGCATTTTCATGAAAGATAATACCATAGTAGTATATAGAAGAAGCAAACGTCCGTGGTTTTCCGTTGCTTTCCACCAAAACAGCGACCATAAAGAAACGTAGAGAATTGGACGGAAGTTAAACCCAAATTTCTGGATCAGATGAGCCTCGGTTGCACAGTATTAAGCAAAAGCGAGAGTCTCTATTCTAGGGGAAGATACGCCTGTAACGTTTAATTTAAAACGTAATTTAGAATTTTGTTGGAATATTTTAATTTTCAGTTGAGATTGCAAATTAACAACCTAATTAACGGCCTGATCTCAAGAAGAAAAGAATGTAGAGAATGGTAAAGCTCAGAAATTACAGTTAGCTGTGGCAGAAATAAAGTATTTAAGAAGAGTGGGGAATTATAAAGTTGGGCAGAATGAGAAATGAGAAGATAAGACCGATAGAAACATGGAACGCAATGGTATGATAAAAAAAGTTGCTGGGAGAGAGAGGCTTAGATAAGTGCGAAAAATAGAGCGGCCTTCATCTAGGCTTTCAGAAAGAGCAAGTAATAAACAAAGAGGGACTGGAAAAACGAAAAAAATAATAAAAAATAAATTTACATTTTGGGAATCATCAAACACTCTTTTTCCTATCAAGATAAAAGCTGAAAAAGAAATAACAACAAAATTCCTTTAATAGCTTTCTTCAGTGAGAGACACTCAGTATATTCAGGTATTTAACTCGAAACGTGCAATTTATTATTTTTTGCATATCAACAGAGTTACAATTTAATATGATTTTATTGCAATGATTCTACTGTATATAATCAAGATTAAAAGCGAAAAGTATATTATAAAAACATTCTTTGAAAGAAACCTCGAGCAAATTGAATTATAGCTCGGAGTGATAAACCATGAACTTTTTATTTGGAGAGAAATACTTGGAAACTTTTGAACTTATTTAAGAATTATGAGGTGGTTTCTTGTAAATTTATTATCGTTTTGTTCAAACATAACTTTTACATATTACCCTACCTGTAGGTAGGAAAACTAAAACAGATACTTATAACATGTTGGTAAATTCAACTTGATGTAAACTTTAAAAACTTTTTCAGTTTGCATCAGACAACAAATAACAATTTACAGAATATGAACTACCAGAGAATAGAAAAAGAACAATGACCTTTCCATTGATTTATTTTTCAAACATTTTTATTTAAGAAAAAATAGTTTAATAAGATAAATAATAATAACATTACCTTCAACAACTACTTCAGCTTTTCCTATTGGAATACTGTAATCACCCTCGGGAACTTCATCAACAGCTGCTCTGTACAATACTTTCGGTTCTAAAACTATGCAAGGATCTGGCTCTCTTATGCAAGATAAGAGCAACCCTTTAGCATGAATTGGTCCCCGGGGCACAACAACCTGCAAATTTATTTTCATTATAATTCTCAACTAACTATGCACTTATTTATACCTTCAATCCTGGAGTATGAGCGAAATATCCTTCTGGGCTTTGAGAATGGTACAGAGCTCCATGACCAACCGCTCCACAAGGAGCGCGAACTGTTAATTTTCCACAATTAAATTGATTTCCACTACGATACCTACATTTAGCCGCTTCATTTACAAGCTGCAAACAAACACAAAATGCACTATTAATAAAAATAAAATTCATTCTAAGTCTTTGTTATCGACCTGATCAAATGCCGGAAATATATAATCCGCAAATTGAATTTCAGCAATAGCTGTCGAGCCCATGTTAGCCACCCCAATTCCAAATCCTACTATTCCTTGTTCACAAAGTGGTGTATTAAAAATTCTCGATTTTCCATATTTCTTTTGTAAATCCATTGTACAGCGAAAAACTCCTCCGAATGCTACGTCTTCTCCAAATACCATAGCCGTATCATCGCTTTTCAAAGCTATATCCAAAGCATTATTAATTGCTTGGAACATATTCATCCGAATTGTGGGGCCTGAAAGAATATATAAATTTAAAAATCGCAAACGCGGAGGTAGCTTTTATCATTCCGAGCTATTATTGGCTTGAAGATTGGATGTGTTTACGTCTAAAACGCGAGCCACGTTATTGAGAATATTGAATATGAAAATGACTACTATTTTCAAGACTTTCCTTGGCCGGAAAACGTCAAATACTGTTTCCTCACGGTTCTAAAATGATGTTATACGTTAAAAGACAGCCTGAAGGATATAAAGAAAATCTTGTAAGATTATAAAAGCTATGTCGGCTTCTTAGGTTGGTTGTTCTACTTTTTGTTACAAACCAAAGAAAGAAAATAATAGATTTTACATCGGGATCATACAAAAATGACTCTTTTTGGGAATTTTATCATTTTTTGAGTAAAACTGTTATAATTTATTCATATTTATAGTTTTATTGATAAATAAATCTTAAGTGGAACAAAGTTTTTTTGAATGCTTTATGGTTATTAAAATTTAATCTCATGTCGTAAATTTTTTAAAATATGGTAATAGTTGAACTAGAAATGTTTAATGTTATTCATTAAGACATCTGCCTACATTCATTTACATAGAGGTATTTCTTTTATGTCTCAGGAAGTAAAGAGTATATAAATATAAATTATTGGATTTGAAAAGTCACAGTATATTTGTTAGGTTATTGACATTAATTCAAAATAAATTAAAATAATAATGGTTAAGTTACTAAAATGCAGTTGTATCATGCTGATTATAAAAACATTACTTCCTGAAAGTTTCATAAAGCGAATAACAACAGACATTCTCTTAACTTCTATATAAGTAGATGAACTGTAAATAGTTTTCAAAATGAAATTTACTGATAATAATTATACTGATTTATAAGAAGATAGCAGTAACTATTAGTCTAGTTAGCACATTAACTTACCATGACTTGTAAGAATTTTTTATACAGACATTCAAAATTCCTGCTTATAAATAATGGTAAATTTTACTTTCCACCACTAGTCACATTACTGTAAAGCTAACCTACCTCTAGCTCCACAAACCTACAAAGATTCAACTCATTGAGTTATTAGGTACAAAGCATAAAATGAGACATTATTTATTGAATAATTTCAGTACCTACTATAGATCATCTTTTTAAAAATATTCTGTCTCAACAAAGTTTATAAAATAGACAACGTATAGAAAAATGCCTTTTTTAAAGATTTTTAAGGTTCTTAGAATTAAATATTTTTATTGCTAACTTATCCGGAATTCTCGAGTATCACATTTGAAGATTGCTTTTTTGTGATCTTCTAAAGTGTTCGTATAAAGTCAGTTCATCTGTTTAATTTGATATGAAGCATCAAATCATTCTTTCTGTTTTTTACGACCCTTATTTGCCTACATGTGAAAGTCAGCTCTGGAGGGTTCTCAGAGATGTGTAAAATAAGTGTTATTTGCTAGTTATACTTGAATAACCTCTATGTGGTTCTTTTACTACAGTTCGTTTTGTTTTAGATTGCTCGGGTAATAATAACTTTCTCTGTTTTAATAATTGGATCCTACATACCTACTTTATAACGTTAATTTGCCAAAGAAGTATTTCCTTTAAGCTAAAAAGTATTCATTATTTCGACCCATTTTACAAAATTTTTTATGTTTCAATTCAAATTATTTGATTTCTCATTGTTTCTTCCTCTTTTATGTATCTTTTAGCCATTTCAAAGTTTAGATCGTGTTTTCAATTTTTAAAACGGGACAAGAACGTTTCTTTCTTGTAAATGTGGGTTTGTTTCTTAATTTGACCGTTAAAACGCCATAAACCCTTTTCCGACACAGTAGACGCTTTAGATACACTCTGAGAGTACCGACGTACATGAACCCTTCTGTCTGTTGTAGTAGGTTTCAGATTGTGTTCAATGAAGTGTCTGATCAGTAATTCTGCAACCTCTACCTGCCAGAGACTGTTGTTTTATAGGTAAATAAATAAATAAATAAATGTGCATCCTGGAATATTAATGGAACAACAGGTTTGTAAAATAAAATGGAGTGTTCGAAAGCGGAGTAGAAAAGAAGCGTAGATTGGGAAGGATTTAAAAGAAATGTATGCTCATAAAACTAAAATTAATGTCCTTAAATTACGTAACGCAAAGTTGAACGATTTTTATACCCCCTCTCCCTCATTGTAACGCAACCGTAACGCAAGTTTGAACGCCCTCTTGAATATTACGTAACGCAATACTCTAAGCCCCCCCACGCCAAAATTTAATATGAAAATGTTCTAATTTTTTATTGAAAAAGATTTTATTAGAACGGAATGCATCGAAGTGGTGCACGTGCGACCGTTGTGGTCTACCCACAGACTGTTTTTCTTTTTGAGTTCAGACAAGTAAATATGAGTTTAAATAATATTTTATCAATAACATTTTATCGTTACGTAACGTTACTCTTGACCCCCACTCCCTCCTTGGAGCGTTACGTAATTTAAGTACAACCCCGTACAACGTATGTAAGGTTTGATCAAAAAATAACGGGAATTTTTGTTTTTCTTAAAGAATCTTTATTTATTAATCAACATCAATTTCGTCCCCTTCAAAGTAATGTCCCTCAGATATAATGCACTTGTGATACAATTTCCACGAGTGGTTTTGACTCAATTCTGGGCGTTTTCGTCGGATTGCTTCACGCAAACGGCGCATAGCTTCCAGGTAGTATTCCTTATTGACTGTACGACCATATGGCAACAACTCATGATGCACTACGCCATTAAAATCGAAGAAAACAGCGAGAAGAACCTTCACATTTGATCGAACTTGTCGAATTTTTTTCGGTCTTGGCTCTTCAGGCAGCTTCCATTGGGACGATTGGGCCTTGGTTTCGACGTCATATCCGTATACCCATGTTTAGTCGCCTGTTATGACTGTTTTAAGTAGTTCTGGATTATTGCTGACTTCATTTAGCAACTCCTGAGCGATGTCTACGCGACGTTGTTTTTGTTCAAAATTCAACAATTTCGGAACAAACTTTGCTGACACACGTTTCATGCCCAAAACATCTGAAAAAATTACTTGGCATGAGCCAGATGAAATGCCGACATCATCATCAGCCTCTCTGATTGTAATCCGGCGATTTTCAAAAATCATTTTCTTCACTTATTCCACGTTGTCGTAGCTTGTTGATGTACTAGGTCATCTTCAACGCCTTCACGGCCCTCTTTAAAACGTTTGTACCACTCATAAACTCTTGTTTTACTCATAGTAGAGTCACCAAAAGCCACAGTCAACATTTCAAATGCGGTGCAAATTTTATTTTATTTGTCAAGCAAAATTCTATACAAATTCTTTGATCCATTTTTTTTTAAGAATAAAGAATCGCCGAGTACACTAAAACACGTCTAACATTCTCGACTGTCAAAAATAAACTAAACATTCAAAATGGCTGCAAATGTGTATCAACAAGATAAAAAAAATTTTTTTTAATCAGATTAATATAGTTCGCGAAATTCAAGATTTCCCTTTATTCTTTATCATACCTTATGTAAACTCCTATTGCTCGCCAGGGCGTAAAATAACAGTTACACTTAGGCTTACGACCAATTGAACAAACCGTAATAAAGTAATGCTATTTAGAGCTACCATTTGCTACTCAGTCGCAGCAGTCTACACTCGAGTTTCTTAAATGTCCTCGGGTTTGAGGTTTGAGAAAAACAATGGCGGGATAACAGTTCCTTTTCAATATTATTGAAATGCACTCGCACAAAATATGAATAAATCCACCTTCTCTAAATTCAACAGTATTCAGCTGACAATCTTTATATTTCTTCTACTTATTTTGAACAGGAAATCAGTAATTCTGTAGGAGGGCCATTTGTATTAATTCGTTTACCTTGAAATCTCTGAAGAGTCGGGTGTATGATGAATCTATTTATTTACATAGCTTAGTGGAGGCCCAAAAACCTGGTTCCGGTCCAGGAAGGAGGTTGATAGAACCTCTGCTAACCAAAGCGTCTTCCTTTTCATTTAGTACTAATGCCACGAAATCCTGAAATTCAGGTTAGAATCATTCAGTCTCTCTAGCTTAAACCAGCTAGGGATTCTGATATGTTAATTTATGTGTCCTCTACAAAGGTTCTCTCATGTTTGTAAGCCAGAATAGCAAAACCTTGTCACCGAATTACTACCAAGAAAACGAAAGTTCCACAGTCGGTCTGAATTCATAAACCCTAGACTGTTGAGGATTGGCAGCTACGAGGTTTCCCTGAGAGGTATACTACTTGAATAAGATTTAACGAAAGCGTAGGTTGGACGAATATAATCAGTTCTCGTTGCAAGAAGCTAGTTGTTTCTCACTAGTAGATTAAGGATCTGAAGATGTTCATACTCGTGTCCCTTTCCTAACAACTAACACTCAGCCATGTTCTGTATAAAACCCTTCTTGCTTCCAACTTTGCTATAATATAAAGTGGTGGAAGGTTCACGAGGACTTTCAAGAGGTTCATTCTGTCTAAACAAGAGATCTTCTACACAGAAAGAAAGAATAGCTCCTTGGGACTGCCTTTCAATATGAAATTATGTACATACTTAGTATAGTTGCCAAAACAGATCATTTAGTTCTAATTTTTGCTAGTGCATTCAATTGAAAACACGCATTGATGTCAATGTTGTGTGTTCAATGCGTGATCTGGTATGAACCACTTGTTGCCTGCTTGATAAATTGACACACCCATTCTTATTATTCCAAAGTTTTAGAGTCAGCTTGTTCGACATTTTGCACGCATCAGACGTTTGAATCTGATTTTGCAATATGATATCGTTACACGTAGTACATTTAAAGTGTTCGCAATGGAAACTGATTGTTTGGCCTCAAGATTTATGTTTGTTATAGTCAATTTTTACATAACTAGAAACTTGCACCCGTGTCTTGCCCGCTAGACGTAGCTGACGCTTAAAGGAAAGAAAAGTTGTTAGAAAAAAGGGTTGTTGGAAGATTGCGCATAATTATACTAGATGCAGACTACAACCGGTTTAATACGCTTTGGCCGATGTGTCAGGAATAATGTGGTACAGACTGAAAACTACCTTAGCTTGTAACAAAGAAATGTTTAATTCACAATATAAACCACGAGTCAGACCGATGCCAAATATATACGATTAACGATGTCAATGCCCAAATTACGTCTTTGATCGTAACGTAATAATTCATTTAGCGTTCAGTACAAGATAATATTTGAGTAGGGTTTTTTCTCATTTAACTATTTGTCAAATATTGTTTTTTTGCTGAGCTTATACTCCAAAATAAATCAAATCTTTTAATATCTCTTTGGTGTGCAAATTATGATTAATGGCCATGACTTTTCTTATCTTGGGAGACTGGAACTTTTAATTTTTGCCAAGTTTGCTAATGTATCGTTTTGAAAGTAATGTGCTTGATGGTACCAACTTAAAAGAGCCAAATACGTGTAATTTTGTTCAAGGACAAATATTCCGATTATAATAAATCCTGGGCGTTTAGGTTTCAACGATTAATGATATACTTTTGCAGAAGGTATAAGAAATATTTGATACTAGCATTTCGAGAATTTGATGCGGAAATCTTAAAAGTGAATGTCAATATTTTTCAGATTGAAATCATTTGTAGAGATCTTGATCTTTTTTTTTTATTATAAACTTATTATTCTTAAAATTGTCTGGCGGAATTTCTGGAATGTTTGCAAATCCTGTCCACTATTTGTTTGTATGTTATTTTTTCTATCTTAATTACGCATACACACATTTGTATTGAAATTCATAAACTTATTGGTTGTTTTAAAACAGAAAAAGGTTAATTTGAGAATCTTCATGAATGTAGAGTAGACTAACTGAGAGTGCGATCGCTGACTAGTGACCACGAGGAAGTTAACAAACCAGTAAATCTCTTAAATTCTGTAAACTAGCTACTAGAAGACAGTGGAGATGAAAACGATGCTTTTTTTGAAAGTGTAAAAGTTCTTATTTGATAATAAAGGCAATAACTCGATACGATACTCTTGCAAATATAATTATTTTCATTTTAATAAGAAAGCAAACAATAACGATAAAAATTCATTATTTATTAACTAAAGAAAGATTTATTCGGACAAAATGTAGTTTGAAGAATTATTTCACTTTCACATTAAACAGTAACTAAAAATTCATTTTGAAAACCATAAAAGTTTCAACTGATCAAATCAAAAGTTAAAGAACTATTTTATAATTAACATCCATGCTGCCCTCTGTTGCTGAATTCTTATATTAGTTTAAACATTTTTAAAATAGTCGAGTTAAAACAAGTCAACTTATGAAATCAATTCTAGCACGTGCTATTGCTAATACGTATAGTACATACAGGTACCAATAGACTGCAGTAAGCGGGAAATGATGTTACAAAATTGTGGTTAAATAAACAGGAAACAGGATGAGATTAAGTTGCTGCTGTATCCAAATATAATTTAAAAGTTATTTTAATAATTCTTGATAATAATGTACTTCTTAGTAAAACTAACTAATACAAAATATAGGTAAATGTGTAAGTATACATACCATTAACAATTTGTTTTTTGCTAGGCACATAATTAAAAAAGTTTCTTTTAAACACTTGCGCACAAACTGATTCTTTTGTGGATGCATTTATGTTAAAACATTTTAAATTTAATTTACTTAATGCCATTTTTATTCTAAATGCCTATTAAAAGAATTCTTATATCTACTTCGCACGGCAACTTCAGTTCGTTTGTGTTGTCAGAGATTTAAAATTGACCTTGTTAACTCGGCGTAGTCAACATGTGTTGCATAATTTCATTATATATGGTATTTACTAAAAAAATACTTGATAAAAGTAGATTTTTCAACTTATTTCAAAAATACTTAATTTTAAAAGTTTCTCAATTTTTGTAATAGAACAATGGTATGACAAAAGAGGAGAAAATGGACAAGTACTAAGTAGTAAATAGTAATATTAATAAACTTTCGTTTTTATTTCTTTACATTTTATTGATGAATGTGACAAATAATCTTTCATCACGTTTATTGCGATAACCGATGTTTATAAAATAAAATGCTAGAAATAGTTATCATAAATATAAAAATATTCCTTGATAAGATAGCAAAAAAGAGATTTCTCGTTATTTAAGATAAAGATTAACAAATTTAACATAATTACTAAGTCATCGTAATTATCAGAATTTACTAAAAGATTTTCGTTATCTTTTATTCACAATGCGGCTACCACATTAAAATAATGAGTTATACTTACTTATACAATAATAATAATAATATTATATGTAATAAGCAAGACGCACAATTGGAAGTCTCCTGGCCAAGATAAAATACACAACTACTGGTACAAAAAATTTACATCCTCACATCCTCGCATCCTCACTTGCAAGAACGATTCAAGATGTGAATAACCCTGCCAATCTACCGTTATTTCTTCCTGCAGGGATAACCTACATCAAACCGAAAAGCGAAGAAACAATCAGACCAGAGAATTACAGGCCTATAGCATGCTTGTCCACGCTGTACAAAATAATTACGCGGTCATTACAGTGTTAGTTACTGAGCACATAGATACTTGGAATATTATGGCCGACGAGCAAAAGGAATGTAAAAAAGGCAGTCGGGGGTGTAAGGAACAATTAATTATTGACTCCGTTATACTTAAACAAGCAGAGAAACAAAAGCGCAATTTGCATATGTGTTACATCGACTATAAAAAAGCTTTAGATTCGGTGTCGCATAGTTGGCGTTTGCATATATTGGAAATATATAAAATCACTCCTTTATTAATAAATTTTCTCAAACGCACGATGAGCGGTTGGAGAACAAAAGTTATCCTTAGAGATTCCGATAAAGTGTGGCATCTTCCAGGAAGACAGCCTCTCTTTAAACCCTATCTCCAACGCTCCTAATGCAACCAAATATGGATTCCAATTAAAACTTACCTGCAGAACAATGCATGTCATTAATCACCTCTTTTACGTTGATGGCATCAGAATATACGCCTGTAGTAAATCTGAGTTAGAGCAACTCATCAAATTAATGAAAAAATTAGCTCAGATATATGAATGAACTTTGGGATTCAGAAATGTAAAGCTTTTCATATAGAACGTGGTTTATCAACTCACAAGGAAGGTGTATTGATTGAAACGGGAAAATGATTGCCAACCTAATTCATAAAGAGGCATATACGTATCTTGGAATTAAGCAGAGTAATAGGTTAAAAGCTAAGGATGTAAAGGGGCAGTTACGGCAGGATTATTACACACAAACATCTCTTCTCTTAAAAACATATCTCACTGCCAAGAATCTTACCAAAGCGATAAATACCTACGCTATACCGGTCTTAACTTATTCCTTTAGTATTATCCCGTGGAGTGACACAGAACTGGATACACTGAACAGAATTACTAGGACTCTAACGACAAAGTACAATAAACACCATCCAAAATCAGCCATTGAGAGAATAAACATTCCACGAGCCCATGGAGGTAGAGAATTTATTGATATAAAAGAAGCGTGCAAGAAGCAAACATCTAATCTAAAGACATACTTTCATGGCAGAACTGACGATCCGCTACATATTGCAATCAATGCTATTGACAAGAGTTACACTCTATTACAGCTGGCAATCAGATCTGAAATCAGGTATGATCAGACGGAGCACATTTGACAGAAAAGAGAGCAATGGTCATCAAAGGAGCTGCATCCCAATATGGTTCAGCAGCAACATGTCAGTACGGAGAACTCCTATTTGTGACGAATTCACATAATAATAATAATAATAATAATAATAATAATTTAGCTTTATTTGAGATTGTGTTACATACATACAACATACATACATAAGAGATAGTTTATACACAAAGTGATAACACATCAAAGAAAAGTAATTCTAAAACTTTATCTATCAGAAAATTCTCCATAATTGTATGGTTCTAATTCAATCAGATAATTTTTCTAGTTCTTTTTTTAAATTGATTAAATTAAAAATTATTGACATCTTTTAAAGTATCTGGGAGATTATCAAATAATTATAAGCACATAGGTATAGATAGGACTCTTCTCAGTTGTTGTAAGGTTCCCACAGACCGACGCGAAATAATCTCTGCCGCTGCGAACATTTCGCAGCTGTTTAAGTACGTGGCGGTTTATGTACAGGTTAATGCCGTGCAGGTTTGAAACTATATATAAACCACCACGTACTTAAACTGCTGCGAAATGTTCGCAGCGGCAGCGATTATTTCGTGTCGGTCTGTGGGAACCTGTATACTGTTTGCATTTGTGATTTTACGTTACCGCAGCAAACGCAAAAACTTTGCTCCGCTACCACTACGAATATTTCGCGCCGGTCTGTGGGAACCTTAAAGGTAAAATCACGTGGATATTCACACCGATACCTTTTAGTCACAACTTTTGTGCACAAGGCACTCATCATGGCATGAAGAAGAGGCACTTATGTTACGTACCTTAGAAACGGAAGAAAACAGCAGACGAGTATTTTGTTCCAGTACAAAATTAAATGTTTTAGTTTTTATTTAGCTTAAGATATTCTTTTCATATTCTCTTTAGGAAGGAAAGGAAATGGGTCCATGATATTAACCTAGCCAGCTTAACCTTATGCTTTTATATAATCTTCATGGGATAAGTCGTACAAAACAGGATAATTTCAGACAATTTCTATTAACTTTTCTGTTGTTACCATTATTTTCAGCTCACGAAATAAGTACGGTAGTGATAAAAACGCGTTCAACAGCGAAATAAAATCGACGGCGACTAAAACGTTGCACAAACGCCGTCGCAACGGTACAATGCCGTGCAGATTTGAACCTGTCTATAAACCGCCACGTACTTAAACTGCTGCGAATTTATCGCTGCGAAATATTCGCAGCGGCAGTGATTATTTCACGTCGGTCTGTGGGAGCCTTTAAGTAGTAATCTAACATTTCGTCAGTGCATACTCCTGCAAACTTAACTTCTTGTTCATTGAGTATTACATTCTAAACGTCAATGCATTTGTTTTTTTAATTATTTATCTGTTTATATTAAAATATTGTTAACTAGACTAAAAAGGTCTTCAACTTTGTCAATCAAATTTATTAACGTATTCGATCTTACTAGATTTGTGTTTTGATTTTCTGTAAATGTTTGAGAGAAAAGATCATTATTAACCCTTTAATGCATCGTGTATCATATACAGGGTTGCTAAAAGGTAAGGAAACACGCTACCTTTGCAAAAACGGCAACAATAGACAAATGAAATTTGGAGAGCTTAAAGTAGATATTTTGTGCAATGTTTTGCGAAGGGAATTAAAAATGAATCTTTAATTGATTTTTCGTACGGCCGCCATATTAATTTTTTTAGAATGGAACACCCTGTATATGATATAGAGGTTGCCTAACTTATCTTGAAAAGTTCTGGAGATAATCGCTATTCTTTTGTCAACGATTTCACTACAGTAAAACCTCTCATCGCGGACACCTTCCTTAGGAGGACACCCCTCTTAGGCGGACAGTATTAAATTCCCCAAGATGCATTATAAGTAATTTACATAGAGCTACACCTCAATTACGCGGACACCTCTCATAGACGGACGCGGACACTAAATGTATAATAAAATTAAATAGTTCTATAAGAAATTTACCTCTCTCAAGCGGACAGTTACGGGTTGCCAGATGTGGAATTTTCCATTTGTATTAAATGCCGACAAGAGCTTGTCATTTTTACCTTACCGCTCAATCTCTTTACAGTATTTTCGAATTACAAAAAAAAACTACCTAAAGAAGCTCTATTGCTTTCTCCTAATCTTTTAAAAGTTCGTAAATTTTAGTGACAAATTTATGACTGGGGGCTTTTAAGGAATTCAAAATACATAATCCGTTGAACATGTTCACAATTTTTAGTTTCAGTTCAATTGAAATTTTTCTTTTGTGCGTTCAACATGTGCGGTAGTAAAATAAACAAATTAACTCTACGCGAAAAATATAAATTACAGATTTTGCCAAAAAAAAGAATCTTTTAAGTGTACGCAGTATAGCAGCAAGGTTTAAACTAGACATGACACAAGCTGCAAACATATTTAAAAACACACAAGAAATATTTAAATTGTTTGCAGAAGTCGGCAATTCACAACAAAAAGAGAAATTTATTAAAACCGAAGGTAAGCGCTTTAATGTGTATTTTTACTAGTAAAAAGCATATTTTAATAACACAATCACAAGATAAGAATGAAAATAGTTCAAAAATAAAAAACGTATAGACGAGACGTACGCATTGTTAAAAACTGGAAAAATAATTTGTTGAATCAAATGATTTTATTGCCCTAGAAAACAGCAATCCTTTAATATCACATGTAGAAAACCAGATAAATAAATTAAAAATCATCAAACAATGTACAATAAATGATTATTTTAATAAAATGCGAGAAATCTTTTAATAAATAATCCTAATTCATATTTTTTGTTTTTATTTGATGTTATCTCTTTAGACGGACACCTCTCCTCATAGGCGGACAGTTTGCCGGTCACGGCAGGTGTCCGCCTAAGAGAGGTTTTACTGTATTAATGTTTGTAAAAATCGAGTTACCCGTGGAACAGGGGGAAACAATAGAATACGGATCTAGAACGTTATTCGACAAATTTCAATAAAGCTGTTTAGTTTAGAAATAACTAATTAAAGAATGTTTGATGATTTTATTCGTAATGGTAGTCCATTTATCTGAAACGGAAAGGATTCAGATTTTAGTGATGTTTGGTTACGGCGATCGCAAAAGAAGTAACAAAGAGGTGTGCCGACTGTTTAATGATTTACATCCCAATCGTACAGATATTAATAGGTCAGTTGCTCGCAGAATTTTTAGAAAGTTAGAAGTAACAGGGATCTTAAAAGATCTTCCTGAAACTAGCCTTGAATAGTAACATATTCAGAAGGTTTGTACAAAATATTGTACATGCAGCAAAGTATTATCCATACAAGGCACGCAATTTACAAGAACTATCTGAAGATAATTATGTCAGAAGACTGGAGTTTTGTGGAAGGGTGGCTTTAGAGTTAAAAAGAAATGGGAATTTTTTTAACAAAATTGTATTTTCTGATGAAGCGACGTTTTGTTTAAATGGAAGTGTAAAGTAAAACAAAAATTAACAGAGGAAATAAAGATTCACACTGGAATTCGACAGGGATACAGTTTAAGCCCGACACTTTTCAATTTGGTGATGAATCAGATATTCAAAGAAGTGAAAGAAACAGGGGTCGGATACCAATGAGCGATAAAACAGTAGCGATCATATGCTACGCGGATGACGTAGCACTCATTAATCGCCGAAAACGATGACGACCTGCAGCGCTTGCTATACCGCTTTAAAAAGGCTGCGGAAAAATACAATATGCTGATATCGGCGGAGAAAAGTAAGACAATAGTAATGTCTAAAAATCCAATTCGTCGGTAGTCAAACAATAAAACAAGTGATGCAAGTTAATTACCTAAGTTCGTATCTAACCACCAACAGAAACATAATACAAGAGGCAAAACAAAACACCATCAAGACGTCTAAAATATCCGGGAGCCTACGGGACCTAATCTGGAGAAACAAGCACATGTCAACGAGTAGTAAAATACTAGTTCTAAGTTCTAATTTATGCCGCGGAAACGCGAGCAGAAACACCGATAACGAAACAGCTTTTACGAATTACGGAAATGAAAACACCACGTACGATAAAAGGGGTGACACTGCAAGGCTAGCTTAAAAGCAATGACATAAGAGAAGAAATTCAGACAGAAGACGTAGCAAGATGGTTTAGAAACAAACGAAGAAATCGGAGGGATCACGTAGACCGGATGGACCAAAGCAGAATAGCAAAATTGGTCAAAGATAGGAAACCCCGATCCAAAAGACCTACTGGCCGCCCACCCAAGAAGTGGAAAGACAGCTGGACCTAGGAATCGCAAGAGAGGCAGTAGCAGAAATAAAACATGACGAAGTCCTAATATAGGAAGAAGAAAAATAAAAAGAAGAGTGTAAATCGTCAAAACTGCAAATATTGGTCCGACCATAATCCTCAATGGATGAAGGAAATTCCTACTCAATATCCTAACAAAGTGAATGTGTGGGCCGGTATTGCACTTAATAGTCTAATTGAACCTTTCTTCATTGAAGGAACACTTACAAGAGATAAATACTTAGAATTCCTTTGAAACCACATCATTCCAACTATTGCACAGCTACTTCCTGGAAACAGAAACGTGTTTTTCTAACAGGATGGCGCTACTATCGGCCTGTTATAGAACTGTTATACTATAAAATTTTCCAAGAAGGTGGATTGGGAAAAGAGGCGTAATTGAGTGTGAATTGAACCAGAGACATAAACGAACGTAAAGGACGGATCCGTAATGAGCTGCAAGCAGTTCCCCTGATTATTTGCAAAATTCTTTGCAAAATTCTCAAACGAGATTGTTTCATTGCCAAGAAGTTATAAAATTTGTTACGTTTTTGTTATTATTAGTTCGTCACTGTTTGTTCTTATTTCACCATTACATTTAGTTTGTTCTAGTATCGATCTATTATTTTAAAGAAGTAGGCTAAGGAAAGAATTTTTACGGTTTTGTTTTACTTTAATACTTATAAAACATTCGCACATCGTTTTTTTAGTTCCATTGCTTCTGCTGTTTTACGGGTAACTCGATTTTGATAAAAATTAATAGTGAAACCCCTGACAAAAGAATATCGATTATCTCCAAAACATTTTAAAATAGGTATAGCAACTCTTATATCATTGAATTGGTCTTAAAAATCTTTATCGAAATAAGGGTCATATATAGGGTGTTCCATTTTAAAAAAATCAATATGGCAACCGTATGAAAAAACAATTGAAGATTTGTATTTAATTCCCTTCGCAAAACTTGGCACAAAATGCTCTCTAAATTTCATTTGTCTATTTTTTGCCGTTTTTGCAAGGACAATGTGTTTCCTATACTTTTCGGCGACCCTGTATACAACAGCAATCATTATTTAAAGTTTTCTTCGGTAAATAACAAAATTCTTTTTGATAAAATGCATTGTGTTGTTAATGTGATTTAGGTAAGTAGGTAATACGTTTATTTGATTATTACCTAGGTAACAATAATTAGAAAAAAATATAAAGCCTTTGAAAAAAGCGTAGGTATCAGATATGCTACATCATGCACGCATTTACAACAACTTATTTTTTAAATTTTTAGTACCATGCAACGAAAGACGCGCTATTCAAAATAGTTATATCAACAAAAGGTGAAAAGATTAGCTGATATTGTTTTCTAGACAGTGGCGATGATTTGGATAATCCAGATATTAATAATTTTGAATTTGAAGAAAACAAGTGGCAAAAATAGCAGAGAAGAAATGAAATTTTCAGAACCTGATTTTGGTAAATTTTATTAGAGAATTCGCCGGTCATTTTTGATTATGAATTAGAATGTTTGAACTCTGAAAATAATCCTGAAACCAGCAACTTTGAAAATAACGCTGACTTACCGACTGAAGATGATAATATAGAAATAAATGATAACCCTACAACTTCCAATACGCAAAGCGAATTTACTAATGAAACAGGCCGTTATGTTTGCAATCAAGATATGCTGAAATTCTTGACTTTGACACAAGTTAATTTTTTACAAAACGAGGTCTCCCGCAAATTTATAGGAAATGAATCAGTTCCTCAAAATTTATTAGAATTATCTACACCTTGCGCATTTTTTAGGTAAAGTCATTTTTATAATCTTTTACTGCTGGTTTTTACATACAAAAAATAAAAACTCTAGATACCTTTTACCGGTGATATTTTTGAAAAAATTGAGCAAGGATCTAATTTATGTTGTGTCCGAAAAGATTAAGATCACAAGTAACTGTATAAGAAGATATTTTGGTCTTTGTATTTATACTTCTGTAGTCAAAATGCCAAATATAAGAAGTTATTGGTCTAATAACTTGGGTTTTGAAAAAATCGTCAACTGTAAGAGTGTAAATCGAATTGAAAAAATAAAGGAATTTTTACATTTTAATGACAACGCAAAAATGTTGCCAAAAGAGTACAACAATCATGATTTCTTGGACAAGTTACGACCTATAATAGAAAAATTGAAAGAAAAGTTTTTAAGCATACCTTTTGAAATCTACCTTCTTCTAGATGAAAAAGTAGGCCGAATATAAACGAGTCACTACATGAAACAATACATGCGATTAAAACCTCTTAAATGGGGCTATAAACTCTTTGTATTTATTATCCGTAATTTCTGGATGCGATTACAAATCTTTCGCCAAATGAGCCAGATTTGGGTACCACAGAAAAATGTAGTTATGCGCTTATGTCGCCCTCTACCAAGAAACCTAAAACACAGGGTTCACTTTGACAGTTACTACACCAGTATTCCTCTTGTTGGCTATCTCTATAAAAATGGAATTCTTTCTTCGGGAACAGTAAGAAGAAATCGACTTTCTAACCGCCAATTTTCAAGTGAAATACATTTCAGAAAAAGTGTTGGAGGTTTCTTTGCAGAATATATTACCCGAATTTGGTGATACTCCTGTCGCCAATGTGATATGGTTAGACAACAAGACTTCTTCTTCTTCTTCTTCTTCTTCTTTTTCTTCTTCTTTTATGTAGGCGACAGTCGCCTGTTTTTCTTCACGCTCTATAGTATATCTTCTATCGATGTCGATACCCAGCTTTCGGCCCATCGTTTTAGTGGTTGCCCTCTAGACCTTTACCTCGTGGTTTTAAATTTCTTGCTATTGTTATGAGCCTGTCGTCGTTGGCTCTAGCCACATGGTTGTTACATTTTGTTTTCTGCATCATAAATTTTGCAACGTCTATAATGTTACTTTAGTTCCGTATATCTTGATTACGTATTCTATCAAGTCGTGTTTCCCCGGCGATTGTGCTGAAGGTGTTCAGCTTGGTGGTTCGTAGTAATTGTTTCGTTTTGGTAGTGTCGGTCTGGGTCTCTGCCGCGTAAGTCTTGTAAATTCTTACGTTAGCATTCATACTCAAATGTTTATTTTTCCAAATCACGTCTTTTAAATATCCAGAAATTCTTGCGTCTTTCATAATCTGAGATTTGACTTTACTAGATTTGTTACGGTCACTTGAAATGTTCACCCCTAAATACTGAAAGCTCACGACTTGCTCTATCATTTTTCTCTCGATTTCTAGTTTGCAACGTATAGGTTCTTTAGATATAACCATCGATTTGGTTTTGTCAATTAATAACTCCATATTATAATTTTTGCTGTTGTTACAAATGTGTGCAGTAGACGTTGTAGCCCGTCTTCGGATTCTGCTATTAACATAACAAAGTATCGCTAGGTTTTTGTTTTCTATTTTATATCCTGGCAGTCTCTTGATGTTACCAATAATTTTATTCATCACTACATTAAAAAGGACCAGGCTCAACGAGTCGCCTTGTCGAATTCCTATGTTGCATTTGACTTCGTTCGTCAATTTACTTGGATTTTTGTTGGTAAGTTCCTGTTCATGTCCTGTATGATTTTTATGATTTCTGGGGAAATGTTCTCTTCTTTTAAAATTGATATAACGTCCTGTAGTCTCACTCGATCGAATGCCTTTTGCAGATCTATATAGCATAAGAAGACAGGTGCATTGTATTCAATCGCTTCTCAACTATCTGACGTAATATGAATATCGCATCGGTGGTCAAACTGTTAGTGTAAAAACCTTGCTGTTCCTCCTTTATATGCAGTTGTGGTTGCATTTTGTCCAGTATTATTTTAGTTAGTAACTTCCGAGTTGTACTCAATAGGGTTATACCCCTGTAGTTTCCCGGATTAGTTTTTTCTCCTTTTTGTGTAATGGTACTGTTAAGCTAGTTTTTCATTCATTCGAGACCTTGCCTTCTTTGAGGACAATGTTGAAGAGTTTTTTTTAAATGTTCAATTAATTCAGGGGGTTCGTGTTTCAGCAACTCTTTTTTGTTTTTCAGTGATAAAATTGTTGTTTTTACTTCTGCTACTTCTCGTGATTTTCTACTATTGTTGTGGGTACATTGTCAACTTTTTCTATGTATAGGTCTTTAAAATACTCTTCTCAGGATTTAACATCAATTGTATTTATTCTTACGGTTTCGCTTACTTCGGCCTTTCTGTTTCTTAGGCATGCGCCATATCTTCTTTTGGGATCCATACAAATCATGTTACGTGTCTCCCGTGAACGCCTTTCAATATTCCTCTTTAAGTTGTCTAATTCTCGAGTTCATCGTATTTCGTTCTCGTTTATAGGATTGATGATCTTCCTGTTTTCGGCTGCATTTAAAAGACTGTTACACTGATTTCTACATTTTGTGGTTCTCTGTCACTAAAAGAGGTTGAACGCTATAGTAAAAAAGTAGAAAAAAAAGTAGTGTACAATGTCCAAATTTGGTTCTGAAATGTACTAGGCTAATGGGAGGCGTTGACGTCTTTGGCAGTATAATAGAACGATACAACATAAAAATACGGAGTCGTAAGTGGTATCATCGTCTTTTTTATCATCTTGTCGACATTGCAAGAATCAATACATGGATACTCTACAAAAGAGTAAAGAAACAGTGAGATGCGTCAACTAAAATGATAAACTTAACCAATTTTCAAAGTGAAATTATAAATTATTTGTATCAAGTTGGTACAGTGAGGAAGACAACGATATTGGAGCTAAGAGAAAAAAGTCCTTTGCTGCTCTTGTCCCACCAAAAGGTATAAGATTATACAATGTTGAACAACGAGACAACAATGTAAATTATCTAGTTGTAAAGGATTTTCTTATGTTTTAGAAATAGAAAAAAACCACAACAAAAATCAATCAACCTCTCAGTGCGAATTCATCATTATCAAAAAAACCTCTCCAACGAGAGAAGACTGTCAAAGAAATACAAGAACACACCAAAAGCACAGATTAGATACAACACATGTAACGGAAACAAAAAGTAAACGTTACAATTTATAACCATTTTAGAAAATATTCTGCTGTAATTTTGCAACAGCACTCAGGCATTCTTAGCTATGTCAGGATATCGTGTTTCAGCGCATGAGACAATCGTATACTCTAAGGACTGTGTGTGAAAGCTGCATCAGTTATTAAAGCAGAGAAATTGGCTTCCGATCCGGAACTCATACAAGACACCGTAGTACTGAAATTCTAGCTTCTCTCCACAAAAAGAATGCCAAAAGTAACACCACATTTTTTCTCTTCAATCTATATAATGAATGACTGTCGGAACTAGTGCACGTTGAGACTTCATAATAAAGATAACTAAAGAAGTGACATAGCAAAGTAGAAACATCTATAAAGTGGTGTTTATTAAAGACAAATCTTGATACAATTGAAAACAGTTTTTTTAAATTTGAACCATTTTTTAAGGAATATATCATGGGTGAGATGAATTGTATAACAAAAGAAAGGCATGCATAGCTTCTTCCTTATAATTTAAAGATCGTTAACAAACATTTAAAATCAAGACTTTCCCGATCAAAACTAAAGAAATTGCGCATAACATGTGCTAGATTTTTCATTTCTAGTATATAAAATTTTGGATTTTAAAAAGAGATGATGTGTAGTTTCTTTATCCGCACATTTCTTTAGAAATCCACTCAAGCTATATCTTTCTTAAGAATGTTTTAAACAAGCAGGTACTTAAAGTACTAAGTACTAACAAACACAATCCAAAAAGCTAAAAGAGGCAGTAATTTGTTAACTACTTTGACTGATAATAAATCTACTCACTTATACTTATCTTATGTTTTAGTTTGATTTTGTTTTGGTTTGATTTTGCTTATTTATTTTAATATTTATTGGGATTGTAGTTCTCTGACGTTCCCTTTAATTATATTTCAATTTTCTGGTTTAGTGTACACACCTAACATTTTTTACAAAATAATAATAGTCAAGATTCTTATATTTAATTAACTGTAATTAATTTACCATCACTTCAACACATTTGCTTCATTACTTTACTAAATTACCTATAAATAAAGTAAAACTATAATTAATAAAATCACTTAATAATAGCAGTAACGAATACTTTAATAAGAATAATAACCTACCTTTACCTGCTTATGGTTTAGTTTTTCTGAATATTACATAAATTGTTTCTAGTACTAATGTGTTTGTTCGTCACATTTTTTAAGCGTATAACGATTTTCTTTTGAACAACAAATGCTACTTTGGTTTGAAAGTTGAATAACTTGATTATATTTGTTTTTCTGTTTGTTTAGCTTTTTCTGCACTAATTAACGAAAAAGCAAATTATTATTATGATGCAATTAACTAAACACAGGAAGAACACAATACAGTTGTCCTAATTAGTAGTAAAAAGTTGAGGTGACAATAACAATAAATAACATCATTGAAATCCATTCTTTTTCGGAATTAGTAAATGTGCCGTGACAGAAACAATACTTTTCTTGGCCACATATTTATATAGAAAACATAACATACTATTTTTGTTTATCTTGCTATTGTTTATGAACGTCAATAACGAAAACGTAAAGTATTTATTGTATTACAAATAATGTATCCTTGATGTAAACAAACTATAAAAAACGTTAAATTCTAAAAAGATCCACATTGTTATCAAATATTTATAACCTCTCTACTCTTACCAAATTCGGCGAGCAATTTACTTCTTCATTTTGAATTTTCTCAAAGGGTTGCAACAGTTTCCAGTTAAACTGATTTTCTAAAATTCTGTTTTAATTATGTCAGTAAATCTCCAAATTTCTAAACATGCTTGATTCTATTTTTGTTGACCCATAAATAGTCTACCTTCTGCATGTTAAGGCATCGCATTTGTACAGTTTCTACTTCTCTATTGCACATTCTGCATTGTAATCTAAATCCTCTTTGTTCTCACTTCTCTTAATCCGGTGTAATAATCTCAAAGGGGGTATCAAAGTTATATTTAGTCTTCCTTCATATTTATATCTGGCTTTTTCATTTGATCTTTTCTCATTACATGTCCTAACCGAATGATGTTAATCAATTGGTTTCTCAGTTATTGGAGGCCCATTCTGGGCTCCTCCCTTATCACTAAGCGTAAAAGAGGTAGATCCATAGCGCCCCATAGCCCCCCGATGAGGATGTTTTTCATTTCCCTTGTGATGCTTAGGCAGACTAGTCTTTGCAGCTTACTTAGTCTTTTAATCCTTGTCGTTTGTAGCGTCTTTGTCCACCATATCATAGATGCGTAAACAACTGTTAGCTGCACCACCATTCTTTACAGCCAGTACATCATACATGACTTTAGTTCCCATGCTTTACAATGTGTGGCTCTGACTAACACTAGGATAATCTCCGCCTTTCTATATATTTCTTTTTTCTATATGTTAATACTAGGTGAGTCTAGAATCTAATACTACACCAAGATACTTCATTTCCCCGACATTTGTATTTTTATTCCTTGAAGTTGTAACTGTCGTAATCTCTTTTTCCATAAATGAGTCGTTTTCGAGAGACTCGATTTCAGCTCTTCTTCCGCCCATTTTTTTACAGTATTTAGAGTCTTTTACGTTCGTTTCCTAACTGTACTATTGAATTCGCCCTGTGTCAAGACGACTAAGTCGTCTGCATAGCCCAGGTGTAGTATCCATTTTGGGCAACCCGTCCACCATCAGATTTCACGGAAAGGAAGAGGGTACCCCTCTCCTAGCTACCTAAACTTTTACAATCTCACTCACACAATCTATCTATCTGCAGCTTGTCCCGTCTTTTCCATTTTTATGAAGCGCCCTTGTAATTGAATTGAACGAGGCATTGTCAAACGCTCCTTCTACAACCAAGAATGTTTCTAAAGGCGCCTCTTTGTTTTCTATTTCATATTTCTCCCTTTAAACTAGACAGTTGAGGGTTTTCTGTGTTGATGTTCCTCAAAGTAGGCATGCTAGCCCTGTTAGTAGTTTTTATCTTATCTTATCATGCTGTTACGAAATACAGTGAACAATTACTTATTTTACTTCTTATCTTAATATTATGTTTTTTTATCCTCTGTGATGATATCATCCCTTAGTTTATTTTCGGATAGCTAGGATGACATCATGACAAAACGCTCGGTGTCCAAAGATGGACCGGAGACCGTCAGAAGGTGAGATTATAAGAAACCCTGAACTAGCTCAATCAGTCTTGGGTGTTTTCTTAAAGAGTGTAATCAAGTCGATAGTATCGGCCCATTACCTGTAACCATGTAAGTCTCTTGTAACTTATTTTATTTCTTTTATTTATCTCTTATAATTATTCTTAAAATGTCTTTTCCTATCTTACCTAAAACAAGGTCCCAAGCTACGATACGCCTCTTGTTATGCTAAGCCGAGTTGTAATATTTTATCTTAAAAAGATTACGCCCTTTTATCGTAGCAAAATTTTAAGTATGAAAGACGTAATACTTATTGGTCTCAGAGTCAAACCCCAATTTTACGTGTATGCCCGGAAGTATCCGTGCCGGGATACTCCAGTGCTGAAAGATATTTGCGCCGGGAGAAGTCCATGCCAGGGAAAGACCGCCGGAAGATGTACTTGCCGGGAGAGATCTGCCGGGAGCTGCCCTGTTCCCCTCACAAAGGTTGTACCTAATGTTATATCTATCATCTTTTTCCTTCTTACAATTACAAAGGTGGGCTTGTGATAACAGAGGTGGTGTTATTTGGAAGAATAGATTAGGAAGAGTGAAGGAAGCAGTACGGTAAAGAAAATCTCTGCGACTCGGTGTGTCTTGTCCCTTAGTAATAAGTACGTATACGAGATCAGAGAGAAAAGGGGTTGGCAAGATCATTATTGGCCTGCAGTTGCTGGAGGCTGTGACATGAATCAAACAAATATAATCGCGCAAGTTTAATTTATTTAGACGAAAGATGATAATATTACGAGGATAGTAGAGAATGTAATATCACTAAATGGAACTTTCTCTGCAACGTTTTGCGAAATTCAAAAATAAGGATCTCGCTCAATACAAATTTAAATGTTAAGTATGTTTAAATCATTTGCCACATTGAACTGTAGAAGTGACTTACCCCTTTGGTTCAGCAGCATCACGCGAAAGATAGGCCGAGCCCAGAATTATTCTTCTTGGTCCGTTTTCTCCATCTGCCCTTAGTTTTGATTGCCGTTAGATTTCTGCAATAAAATTAACTTAGCGGCAATATTTTAGCGTTATTTCATTACTTTCTTGCTCAATAGAGTTCAGTCAGCCGTCCTCAGTTTTGAGTTTTGTCGCTGTTTACTGATCCTTTTCTGGATCAATTTTAGCTCCTAGAATACGTACCAGCGGAGGTCTCTTCGAGAGGTTTTTTTGATTCCACTACCGTAAGGTCTGCGCTTTCCTATGAGCCACCTAATGTGGAATCTGTCCTGATAAGCCAATCGTTGGCTTCTAACGATAGGATTATAACAACAGCTGATGCGTTTAGGATTCTAAATTAGTTTTCACAATAAAATTGGCGTACAAGATTCGAATACAATCTCAGTGTGATAAACGATCTTTTCCAGAAACCGACGTGCTTTGCGCTTAAGGCAATAATATGCAGTTTGACTAAATCAGCTTTTGAGCTATTCGTGTCGTGCTTTTTTGTACGTGTATTTTTAATTTAGTGGATTCTGGTAGTTTTTATACTCCATGCTAGTCGAAATGGTTTCTGAAGATCTGGCAACACTCATCAGTGCAAAGCGTCAGAATGCCGCTGCAATAAGGCCCTCGAGCTGCTTGTTCACATGCATTTGTTTATATTTGCTTTCTCTTGAAAATGAATGTAGTATATACACACCCAATTTTACACTTTATGATCAAGTACAAGTTTTGCACTAATTGACTGTAATATCTCTGCGTGTATGTCGGGTATAAAAATTAAAGGTTAAGTTTCCTGTGGCCAGACAATTTTGAGAGTACTAGAGCAATTTTATTTTGTTACGAGTAGTATCTTTACATTTCTGTTCTACTTTTTTTTGTTGTTGTTTTCAAGTAATGTAATCAAGTTAAATAAGTAACACGGAACCCACAACTTTTCCTTATTTTTTTTATACAGTAAAGAAGTTTCGGGCACAACATGTCAGATAAAGATGATACGGATTTCAATATAAATATAAATCTTTAGCCTTCTTATTTAAATTATTCTTTTCATTAATTAATATGTTTGTTTCCAATTTGATGATGAGTTAATTTAATTTGTGATGTCATCAGGGTATTCATACATATATAATTATTAACAATAGAAATAAATAGAAGAATAATAATTAATATAATGTTATTGATTGATAATTCATAATTTGAAGAATAATTGCTATTTCAAATAACATTTTGAATATTATTTAAATAAATGAATGTTAGTACTACATAAAAATATCTCTGTAGTTTTCATTCGTCAAGACAATAAACAGAATTTATTATTTCTTGATTAAGCAAGGAAAGTAATTTTAAAGATTGGAGCCATTGTTCAGTAAAGAATCTTATTATACAAAGATCACAACACGGCCATTCCAAATAAATTCACATTAAATATTCGTTTCCTTTTCTACGGCCATGCAGATTTTATAGGTTTTGTCGTGATACTTACACAAGATTCTGCGAAATAGAGAAAGTTATGTATATACATATAATAAATAATCCTTCAGCTAGTATTGTTTGGCTTTCTACCATTAAATCCTAACTAGGGATCAGCGTGATCCATCGAAATTTTACTCTTCATGTATGCGCTTATGAATTCGGTGTGTGCACATTTCATCCGGCAAGATCAAAGACTGTTACCTAAACCTAATCGCTTATTGCTTTAATGTAATGAAATTGTGATACAGTGATAAAATGGGTTTATTATTTGAAAATGTGTTTGTAAACTGTTTAGCATTATTTACAACTTTAATGTGTTTGATAATGGTTTATTTTAAATATTCTTTCACTTACTGGGCGCGCAAAGGTGTACCCTACATCCCTCCATCATTCCCTTTCGGCAATATGGGAAGCGTTATATTGCGTAGGCAGAATATGGGGGACAAAATAAAGGAGATTTACGACGTTATGAAACCGCGAGGATGTAAATACGTTGGATTATATTTTTTCAGTCGCCGAGTAATCCTAGCCACCGATCCAGAGCTTGTTAAAAATATATTAACTAGGGATTTTCGATATTTTCACGATCGTGGAATATATTACGACGAAGTCAACGATCCCCTCAGCGCTCACCTATTTTCTTTGAGTGGTTTAAAATGGAAAAACTTAAGAGCTAAGTTTACTCCAACTTTTACGTCGGGGAAATTAAAATACATGTTTCAAACTCTTTCAGACTGTGGAAATCAGATGATTGCAATTCTATGTGGTATGAGCGATAGGGGAGAGGAAGTAGAAATGAAAGACATAATGGCCAGATTTACTACTGACGTAATCGGATCCTGTGCTTTTGGTTTAGATTGTAATAGCATGAGAAATCCTAATACGGAATTTAGAGAAATGGGAAAGAGAGCATTTACGCAAACTGTAGGAGATGTTATTAAAGTGACGATAATCCGCAGTTCTCCGTGGTTAGCGAAACTATTTGGTTTGGGTATTTTTTCACCATCGGTAACTGAATTTTTTAAAACTGTAGTTAAAGAAACGATAGAATATAGAGAGAACAATAATGTAACTCGAAAAGACTTTTTACAATTATTAATTCAACTGAAACGTAATGGACAAGTTGATGAAGACGTTCCCGTAAAGAAAGAATTATCTAAACCACCCCCTGAAGGCGTCACATTAACTTTGAACGAGGCAGCGGCTCAAGCGTTTATTTTCTTTTTAGCTGGATTTGAAACGACAGCGACAACAATGAGTTTCGCTTTATTCGAGATGTCTATAAATTCTAACATCCAAGAAAGAGCTCGATCTGAGGTTAAAAAGATTATAGATAAGTATGAAGATAAATTGACTTACGAAGCCATTATGGAAATGTACTATTTAGATATGGTAGTAGCAGGTATATTTTGAAATTTAAATATTATGTTTAATGTTTCATTAAATACGCGGTTATTTTTAGAAACTCTTCGTAAATATCCACCTGCTCCTGTATACTTGCGTAAATGTACAAAGGATTATTGTATACCTGACACAGATGTCGTAATTGAAAAGGGTCTTTCTGTGTTAATACCCGCTTTAGCTCTTCAGCGAGATTCGAAATATTTTTCAGATCCGGAACAATTTGATCCCGAACGTTTTAATGAACAGAATAAATCAAAAATACAGGATTACACCTACATACCGTTTGGAGAGGGACCTCGAATCTGTATTGGTAATAAAAATTATATTTCTATACATTCTACGCATAAATAAAACTTTTATTGTGAAAAATTTAGATACCTGTTTATAACTTTCTATTCTCTATTTTCTATTAAATTATTTACATGCTAATTCTCTAACCAAAACATAAACATTGAAATATAAAAATACTGCCGTTTATTTCTGTGGAAAGTTGCTTAAGGGCATGATGTTTACATTTCCAGTAAAATCTTGGATTTATAGAAATATTTGTACACATAAGATTTATTTATTAGTATGTTTTGCGTTAATTTGCCTAATTCTTGCAATTAATTAAAGTATTATGAGTTTAAATTTTATTTTTATTAGCAACAGCTTATAAAATCATGGACTGGAAGAAATCTATAAAAAGGCCAAAGGCCATACACTATTCACATAATTGCTTCAGCTACGGGTAAATATAAATTAGACAGTTATCTTTCAACACGATTTGAAAAGAAGATTCCTGATTGATTTTAGATTTATATTTAGAAACGGAATTTAAATTCTATATATAAATTTTAAATTAACCACATGTAGACTTATTTCTGAATAACAAACCTACGCTTTTTCTCTTTCTTTTATTTATGTTTGTTTCCTTTGTTTGCTTTATTTTCATATAGCAGTTTTAAAGTTTTCTTTATATAATAATTGCAGCATATTGAAATATACATAAAATTTTTAAAAAATAAATTATGATTGTACCAATCCAGGTAGTGGGCGGTTATATGTTGGTCGTGCATAAGGAATTAAAAGAAAATTAAAACAAATTGATAAGGAATATTCAAAATACAAAAATAAATACTCAGAGGTATCTTTTCATGTAATCTAGAGTTGATTCTATTCGGTTGTTGATCTTTTAGCTTTTGTGTAGCCAGCGATGCTGTTAAGTACTCTCTTTCTGTTAATGCAAGCAAAACTTATAATTGTTTCTTACTAATTCAAGAAATTACTCCTTTTTTAGATTTTGAGATATTACAGTCTCAAGCTCAACGGAAATCAACCTATCCCAAAGTATTGGTTCTAAACTTGTTAGTAAGTGCAACTTTCAATTTCTAGAACTTTTAAGATAAGGATAATATACAACCTTCTTCAATGAAGTCCGATTAAATTGTTTTGGCTTACAAAAAAAAATCTACTGAAGTTGTTTTCTAACACTTACAATTGTTAGATACATAAATACTCTTTTTCTTTGGCGAATTTAAGATAAAGTTAATCTTCATCTATTGCTTCCTTTTCAGTTCTTGGTAGGTCGTTTGTTTCGCTTTCTTCAATTCTGTCTTGCATCACCTGTAATGCTCCTAACTATTCATATTTCCTTATATTTTTTATTATCTCTTTTCTTTTTCTGTCAGTAAACAGTTATTAAAATAATTATTTTGCATTAAACAACATTCTTCTACTTACGATTATTCCACTTGTATTCGATATTAAGATTCTGTAGCTTTTAAAGTATTCACGCAATCTAAAAATTATTCTTTTTTGGTTTTCGGTTGTTCTACAATTCATATACGATACTTTTGTTATCGATTTAGTAATCATTCTGTTCTGTAGATAATTTGCTGTAGTAATGGCGTCTGTCCAATAGCGTTTTCTAATCTGATATTAATTTAACAGCATGCATTTAGTCATTTCGATAAATGAACGATCTTTTCTCATCTTTACTTCCGTTATCTTAGTTAAAACTGCACCACTGTTTGAAATGTCTTCTGCTTCCTTAACATACTTTATTATTTTACTTTGTTTCTACAGTACTTTGAAAAGTCGTAAATGAGTGTGGCGAAGATCTGTTTCCCCCTAAGGTCTCTGTTTTTATTGCTCTCGATCTGCTTACAGTTTTTTACAGCTTCTGTTGTAAAACCCGCTAAATTACTAAATCGTCGAAAAAGTTGCACATCTTGACAACGCCCCAACACTTTTGCTCGTTCCATCAATTTTGGGTGCGTTTGCCATCGCGCTCGGAGATTAGAGGAGACAGATAAGGATATCGATCACGTGACCGGTTTCACATTAAACGATGCTACATGCATTTGGAGAAGTTTGCGATCAGCTGATCATAGTACAGTTAAACCAAGCAGTAAATAAATCAGTGTAAAGCTTGTTTTCAAATGTAAGGGACAGCTTTACATAAAAAAATACAACAAATGCAAAAGCACGTTATAGCAGCGCAGAAAAATTATCAAGGTTAGAAATAAAGCTAATTCCTTCGCTGATGAACTGATGACGGTGGCATTGCGCATGCCTGGTTAACAATGCTCACGGCTGCCCGTTGCAGAACTTCAAGCACATTGAGAATGCTCGACTTTATCTGATCTGCGACAATCGGCGATTCCAAACGCTACAGATACTTGTCCGAGCACGATGGCAAACGCTTTCGATGTACACAGTATGCTCTGAGCACGATGGCAAACGCACCCTTTATTGGCAAACCTCGTAAACCAACAGATGGCGCTAAATTTTGTAAATGATGGGGAAAGAGAAGTGACCAGTTGCAATCAGCATTACCAGAGTTGCCGAGAGACCTTCAGGTCTGATAATTTTACATCTTTCTGTTTCTGACGACTACCAGGCGTTTGCAAATGACCAGGTCATCTTGTTGGCAGATCTCTCTGTGAAAAAGATTGAAAAGAAATGGAGGATGGTTTGCGAAATTTATCAGAAATGGGTAAAAAGAATAGGTTACAATACAGCATAGAAAAAAAACCATAGATCAGGTTTATAAGTATAAAGAGGTTAGAGCGGAATCAGTCCTATAAGGCAAAAGCAGAGATATAGAAAATATCAAACCAATCAATTACTTAGCGCTGCGCTGGTCATTCATAAAGGACAGGTGGGGATGGTTGATACACCTAAACTTTATCTTTTGATAAAAATGTTTAGATTGCTTCTGATAGCCTATACTTTGTATTACTTGAAAACCTATTAATTAGATGTTAGATTGTAAACAAAATTTAATATGCCTTGATTAATTTATAGATTTTAGTGGCGCTGTAACTGTTATGGCTTGAGTACTGACATTTCCCAAAGGAACAGTAATTTCTCTTAGAACATGGGAAAGTCCAGCCTCACTTTCTACATTACTAAGGCAAGATTCTTTTTCATTATCAAACTGATGATTCTTTTCAAACCTTATAATTTTATTTTCGTCTGGATTTAAACGGTCCGAAACATAAGAACATAAAAAATCTGAATCTGAGAAAGTATTTGGATTAAACGGAAATACGCGGCAGCAACGTTTTTTAGGCTCATTGTTTGGCCTGGATTTGAAACCATAAAATTATCCGCTTCCTGGTTATAATATGTGTTGAATGGCCCAAATACACTTACACCTAATGGTTGCAAGCGGTGGCTGGTATGGGGTGGAAATGTTAATATGTAATATAATACCACGCGACTTGCAAATATTAAGACACATCCAAGACAAATGGCTACGGTGGTTATCTAATATTAATATAGGTGTATACCTATGAAATGAGACTTTTTTTTCAATTTTAAACGTTTATTAACAAAAAATGGTTACAAATTTAATCTTCAAAATAATAGCCATCGCTAGCGACACATTTTACCCATCTCTCAGGCAATTTGTGAATGCCGCGCCAAAAAAATTGGCCGTCTTTGGCCGCAAACCAATCATCGAGCCATTTTTTGGCTTCTTCGTGAGAATTGAAGCGCTGCTCGGAAAGTGCGTGGCCCATCGATGCAAACAAATGATAATCGGAAGGCGCCAAGTCTGGTGAGTAAGCCGCATGCACCAGCGGTTCCCAATCGTACGTCTCCACCAATTCCCGGGTCGCTCTTGTTCGATGTGGTGGTGCATTGTCATCAAGAAAAATTACTTTGTGACGCCGATCGGCATATTCTGGGCGTTTTCGGTGTATAGCGCTGTTCAAATCGGCCAATTGTCGTTGGTAGCGTGCACCGTCAACTGTTTCACCTGGTTTTAATAGCTCGTACCAAATCATACCATGCTGATCCCAGAAAACACACAGCATTGCCTTGCGGCCGAAGCGATTTGGTTTGGCCGTTGATTTTGGCTTGTGGCCGGGCGAACCATACGATCGTTTACGCTTGAGATTGGAGAAATACACCCGTAACGATTCGATGCAAAAAAGACTTCCTTTTGAACCGGGAGAGCAGCATTTCACAAGTGGTTTTTTCGGTTCTCTTGCTGCCTTTCAGTCAGTTCATGCGGCACCCATCTTCCGACCTTTAAAATCATGCCCGTGTCTTTCAAACGTTTGGAAATGGTTTTTTGGGTCACTCCCAACTGCTCTGCCATCATTTCTTGCGTTTGACCATCATCTTCATTCAACAATGCTTGCAATTCGGTGTCCTCAAACTTTTTCGGTGGCCGGCCACGTTCCTCGTTCTCCACGCTAAAATCACCACTTCGGAATTTTTCAAACCACCTGAAGCACTGTGCTCTGCTTAGAGCATGTCCACCGTAAGCTTCTATAAGCATTTGATGAGCTTGAGAAGCGTTTTTCTTCAATTGATAACAGAAAATCAACGATGTCCGCAAATCGTAGTTTGAAGGCACGAAATTCGACATTTTTAAGAGCGAAAAAAATGCGTTGTTGTATGAAACATCACAAACAATGAATTGAATATTGTTGACAGATGACAGACGAAAAAAATAAGACATTTGGGACAGTTTAAAAATACTCCTAGCGACATCTGTGGTCTAATAGCTGAAAGTCTCATTTCATAGGTATAGTATAGGTAAAACTTTGTTTTCTACCGAGCATTCTGAAAACTGAACAAAATGTTCAAGAAATTTAACAAAAGTTTTCTCAGTTTGCCAACCAGTAGCCTGTGCAAGACTGATAGATCTATATAATCTTAAACTTTTGCCGAGGAAATATGAAACATGAAGGAATAGAATTTCCCACTGCATTGATAGCACAACATACAGTCACTGTAGTTCCTCGCTCAGCCGAAGTAATTTTACCAACATGTTTCTGCCCTTTTTGGGATATTATTTTTCCAGGTCTATGGGAAGTTTGTACCCTAGTTTCGTCGCAGTTATAAATTGCATCAGGTCTTAGGTGCTCACGTTCAAGACTCCACGCAACAAGGCAAAGAATTGGTTTACGGTATGTTTGTTAAAGGCCGTGAATCTAGCAAGGCTAGTGGGCTCGAGTGTTCTAAGGGATAAACCTTCATGTCGGGACATAAATCCTCGTAAGCAGTCCTTAGAAGCAGGTTTCTTATTTCTCCATATTTCTGGTATCTTCTTAATGTTATTCTCCAATGCATAGACAAAAGCCAGCTCTTGTGTTTCTTTTGTAGTTAGACCATAGTTTATATTACTTGCAGTTAGGAGATACTGAGCTAATAGTTGTTCTTGTTGAGCTGACAGTATTTGATTTGAAGAGAAATTTGGAATAAAGATTGCTTCTTCTCCAGTCTTTTTGTACTTTTCACAATACCTTCTCAATTTTATCAATTCCATACTTTCTGGCCGTTGCAAGCAGTGGACATCCTTCTAATACTACTTGTTTGGCAGCACGTTTTATTCTTTCAGGGGACACAAGCCTTCTGTTAGTTTTTTTTTTCTATATTTAAAAGGCATTTTTAAGTCTGAAACAAAACTCTATAGTCAAAAAGGAGGATTGAGACACCAAGGGAGGATTGATACATGTATCATTGCTCCCTTATGTAAACTGTATCAAAGCTCCTCTAAACAAGGTTTATAAAAATTTTTTATTTTAAAATAACATACTTAACCTAACAAGATAACGTATAAAATTAGGTTATTTTACTACATAATTAAGTTAACTTCAAAGTTGAAACATAGATATAACAATTTTCATACCATAAAATATTACAGAGATAGTCGGCATAAAACAAATTTGTTCACTAATAATAACAGCACGATGTTAGCTGTTTAGTAGGCGCGACTGATACAGGGATAACTTTTCAAAATAAATACTTGGCCAGCGACTACAGCGTCTACTTATTTTACTTGGCGGGTATTTTAAAAGCGTATCAGTCCTCCCGGGGTATCAACCATCTCCACCTTCCCTAACTTCCCTAACAAAGACGACACAACCGAACAAGTAAAGAACTGCAATAATATGTGGAAAAACTGGAAATTCAGGTCCCATATTTTGAAGTGATGTATATTCGAGACATAAATTAGATATTTGGATAGAAGGCAGAAATTTAAAAGAAGAGATTGAAGAACTTCAGAATGATAAAATACTTTCAGGCCTGGTAATGCTTGTTTTCTTTTGGACATCTCGAGATTTTATGGAATAGAACCAACTACGGATGCTGCCATTTGCACATGCTTATGTACCAAGAATAAAAATTATGCTAAAGGTTTACAGCTAGAAAATAGAAGTTTTGCAGTTTCATTCATCAACTGCCCATCTACTTACCCAAATTAAAAACTGCCTTTGAAATAAATTATTAAGAAAAATGTTTCCATATTTTCGAGGTTTGATAAAATGTTTGTTATTGTAGCTCTTGTGAAATGATCAGCTTTTTAGGCAATATTTTCATTGTTTCTTGGTAATCACGCGCTCCTCTTTAAAATACTACGCTCCCAATAGTTTGAGAACCGCTGGCTTGTAAAATCTTCAATAACTTAGGGAAAATGAACCTTGCATGTACCTTCTTCAACATATACTTAGTTTCTGAATAGAAAAGTAATTTCAGAGATCTCTTATGTTTTTAATATTCTTAAAACAACGTATAATAGTTAGCCAATGTCATCGAATTTCTTGAGAAGAGTACTTACGAAGCAATTAAAGTTTGACATACCGTATATATCTCCAAGACATGATTTTCTAGTCGCACATTCATCCATAACAACTTTTTATGAAAGTTTCAGTAAAGCTTGCACGGGTCAGATTTTTAAATTAAATACCTAACTACGTGGCAAAATTTGAAACTAGTCTTTTTATTAAAAATTTTGTCTTTTAACGACTTTAAAATACAAAAAATATTAGAAAATGATTGACGTCAAATAGAAGATCTGTTTTTAGGTCTGATCTCGAGTTTGTTTGGGTTTTTTAGTACGGTTTTTCGAATTGTGAGAAATTTTACGTTAATATTAGCTGTCTGGATTAGACTTTTCAAGTCATGGAGAAAGACGGGGTTCCTCCACACCTGAATAAATCTACAAGATCTGGAATTCTCGGGGAACTTTTAACTATCCTTAAAAGTCAGTCACATGCTATACCCCTATGATAATGAATTAAATGCACCACCCTGTATATCTTATTTTAAAAACTTAGCTGCTAGAAGTTCTATGTATTTACAAAGCCGTTACAAATCGGGTAGTTTTTTCAAAAAAAAATTATTCTATTCACTCGTTGGATGAAGAGTTTGAAAGTTAGTCAGATACCAATATAATAACATATCTTATACAAAATGGCTATTAATTAATGTTGTTAACAGCTTCTAGAAGGTTTCAGAAAAAAAGTAAGAGTCAAGGAAAAACCTAGAAAACTCAGAGAATTTTCTATCATTTCAGTGGGGGAACTTCGAGATAAAAATTCTTGTTCTAATTAAAAACTATAACTAGACTTTTAATGCTTTTGGATCAGCTGCTAACATAAAAGTATTCAGTGCACTGTCTTGCCTTTAAATTATAGTATTTAGCCTACATGCACTTATTATTGCCTTATGATCGAGGTTGCAGGTGGCATCCAGTATATTCTTTACAAACACGACAAACTGAACTAAAACATTTATCAGCAGAATGTAGAATAACTTCTTTACAAAAAATATCACATTTATATCGGAATTAGGTACCTACATTATTATTTTTTAAATTATTTTAGAAAACAAAATAAAACTCTGCACTTCTTTCTTATTGTGGGTGTTACGCCCTAAATTGATACAGCAAATAGAAATCTCTAACCAATGAATATAATCTGAATAAGCAAAATTATTACTGTCTAGTTTATTTTACTTTTTACTTTAACAAAAATTTCTACACATTATTATGTACTTAGTCCACGTTGGTTTATTGCAATTTATTGCTCATTGTTAGTAACTTAAAAGTATTTTTCTTCTTGTAAAAGAGCAATAAGTATTACAAGCTTTATTTGCCCCCGCATTTGGCTACTTGTGCCTTCTTATTCTCAAAATACCAAATGCTTTATGGTGTTAATTTTAGTAATGTACAAACAATCTTAAAATATTTCTTGCTCTCCGTTTAAACTATTCAAAGACAAGTTACAGCCAAACAGATTCAACAACGCAGAAATATTCTATTAAGATTACTTTAAAAACTTGGTGATTAAAACCTTTTTGTATATGTTTCAATGTACCAAATGATTCAAAATGATTGACAGTAGTTTGAATTTTCTGCAAAACAAAAATATTTTGAAAAATGGCAGCACTATATCCTTGATTTAATTTTGATTTATTTGACATTGTTCAGCGGCACCCGGTTGATCTCAAAGGTGAAGCTGCTGACGTTTCCACTGCGTAAGTGATGACTGGAATTGCACTGTTGCTCAGCGTTGTCAGCGGCGCGTTCAGCTGTTGATTTTCGCTTGCTTATTGCTAGTTGTCACTTAAACAAAGTGACACACACAACACCTCCAACTCTAAACTGCAAGAATCACTAAAATGTTAACGCGGGAAATTCAAAATGCTATCAATCAGTTTGGATCTCTCGGTATAATAAATGTTTTTACTCATACATTTAGAGATCTAATATTTTGTTACTCGACAGATCTGTTACTAATCACCACCATTAAGTAATGATTGTTATAATTTTAATTTCGGTTTTATTAATTTAACACGAACATACACCATTTGTAAAAAAACATAACATTACATTAATTGACATTTCACTACTTGATTATATCATGCATGCACATTAAATAAAACAATCAAAACATACATGCACAATACAAATAGAATAACATTTTTTGTTCTTATTCTCTAACACTCCCGGCAGAACAAAAAAGATTTCGCATTCCCATTTCTTTTACAAGAGTTTTCATAGCTGGTGCTGGCAATGACTTGGTGAACACATCTGCTAACATGTTCTTTGTACCAACTTGTTCCAACTTGATTGTCTTCTTTTCCAAATTTTCCCTTATAAAATGGTGTCTAACATCAATATGTTTAGTTCGTTGTTTACAATTTTCGGTATTTGCCAAGTCGATAGCCCCTTTATTGTCGCATCGTATAATTATAGATTTATTTTCAAAATTTGGCAAAATTTCGATCAGTAAGTCTCGCAAATAAATTGATTCCTGAGTGGCCGCAGAGAGTGCCATATACTCGGCTTCTGTGCTAGATAACGCCACTGTAGGCTGCTTACGGCTATTCCAACTAATTAGTCCATTCTGAAATATATATGCATAGCCAGTTATTGACTTTCTGTCATCACTATCGTTCGCCCAATCAGCATCACTGTAACCAATCAAATCATTAGTGTCATCACATGAATATTCTAACTTCCAATCTTTCGTGCCCATTAGATATCTGAACACTCTTTTTACAGCAGACCAGTGTGCTTTACCAAAACAATGATTAAACCTGCTCAATAATCCAACAGCAAATGATAGATCAGGGCGAGTAGCTTGACACAAATACATTAAAGAACCAATTGCTTGCCTATATGGAATATGTTTAACTTCTTCTTCTTCTATTTTACTTTTAGGACCCATATCTTTTGTTAATTTCTGATTTACATCTAAAGGTGTTGAAATTGGACTACAATCAGACATCCTGAATTTTTCTAAAATTCCTTGTATATATTTTGTTTGATCTATCCACAGTTTCTTTTCCTTTCTATCTCTTGTTATTCGAATTCCCAAACATTCTTTTAATTCTCCTAGGTCCTTTATCTTAAATTGCTTTTCTAATTTTTCTTTTATTTCGGTCTTTCTTCTACTGTCATTACTTAGAATTAATATATCATCCACGTAAATTGCTACTATGACTATTTTTTTTGTTTTTCTTTTCGTAATAAATACATTGATCTTTCTTTGACTGTTTGAGCCCAATATCTTTCAAAGTTTTGTCTAACTTCTTATTCCAGGCCCTTCCACTTTGTTTTAAACCATACATCGCTCTTTTCAGCTTACACACCATATTTCTTTGATTTTCGAATTTTTCAGGTGGTTTTATATACACCTCTTCTTCAAGATCTCCTTGAAGGAATGCAGTAACAGCATCCATATGATCTATATCTAAATTATATTTTACTGCTAATGCAAGAAGTAAACGTAGGGAGCCATGACGCATGACTGGTGAAAATGTTTCGTCATAATCCAGTCCTTTTCTTTGAGCACAGCCTTTCACCACTAATCGGGCTTTATATCTTTCGATTTTTCCTTCATTATTTGTTTTTCTTTTAAAAACCCATTTTACATCCAAGGCTTTTCTATTTTCGGGCAATCTTACCAGTTCCCATGTTTCATTTTCACAAAGTGATTTATATTCTTCATTCATTGCTGTTAACCATTTTTCTTTTTCTGGAGAGCTCAAGGCTTCTTCTACTGTTTCTGGTTCATTTTCTATATTGACCAAATACGTGTAATAGTCTGGAAATTCTTTTGGTTTTCGTGTTCTTTCAGATCTTCGAACTGTTGTTTCACTTGTATCTTCATCACTCGACTCTTCTATAGAAGGTTCTTCTGTTTTAACGATTTCACTCGTCTCTTCTGCAGAAAACTCTTCTTGTGTTGGTTCGCTATCTTCAACACTATCGCTACTTTCCTTTTCAACGTCTTCAGGTTGATTCTCCGTAACTGGTAAAAAGATTTTGCTTTTAAACTGTTCATCATCTTGTTTTATGAATTGGTCTTCCAAAAAGATTACATCACGACTTGTGAAAATCTTCTGCGACTTTAGGTTATATAATCGGTAACCCTTTGAATTTTCACAATATCCCACAAATATTGAATCGGTAGACTTTACATCCAATTTTCGTCTTTTTTCTTTGGGTATATGCGCCAGAGTTCTACAGCCAAAAACTTTGAGGTACGATAAATTTGGTTTTTTACCCGACCATGCTTCCTCAGGAGTCATGTCTTCTAAAGCTTTGGTTGGTAAACGGTTTATGATATGGGCAGCTGTGTTGACAGCCTCAGCCCAAAAACGTTTGTCCAAATTTGCAGTATATAGTAGACAACGAGATTTTTCAACTAGCGTTCTATTCATTCTTTCAGCTAAGCCGTTTTGCTGCGGTGAATAAGGAATAGTTGTCTCGTGCTTGATACCACTATTACGCAAAATTTTTATAAGCCCTTCATTTACGTACTCTTTTCCATTGTCCGTGCGCAATATTTTAATTTTAAGACCAGTTTGATTTTCAACATAATTTTTAAAGTTTTTAAACACTTCGGGTACTTCAGCTTTTTGCTCAATAAAGTAAACAAAAACTTTTCGGGTATGATCGTCTATAAACGTAACAAAATATTTGGATCCTCCAATCGATTTAACTTCTAATGGCCCACACACATCAGAGTGAATAAGTTCTAAAGGTTGCACTGTTTTTATGCCGGAATCGTTAATTTTAAACGGATAACGAGCTTGTTTACCTTTAGCACATGAGACACACGAGTCAATACCTTTTAAAATGTTTTTACTTGGGTGACCCATACGATTGTGCCACAGAACGGAGTTTTGAAAGGAATCTTCTTTACTAACTACATTAACACTTTCGTGTGATCGATCTAACTGATACATGCCATTAATTTGGGTAGCACTAGCAATCAAATTATTTCCACTATCATAAATTTTACATTTGTGAGCATCGAATATAACTGTATGCCCTAATTCAGTTATCTTACTCACTGATAATAAATTTGTAGAAATATCAGGAGCATACATAACATTTTTTACAGTGACTGTATCGACAACTTCATCAATCATGATTTTTAATTCAACGTTACCCATTCGATTTATAGGAATCTTGCCATTATCGGCAGTCGATATTTCCTTACTCTCACATGGCTTCTCATTAATCAATCCATATGTACCATTTGTAACATGCACGGTAGCACCAGAGTCAATGTACCAATCATCTGATTTCACATTACCGGTTGACATCACTACCTTTGTTAGCAACGCTTTATTCGACGACCGTTTAACATTATTATGTTTATTATTATTATTTCTTTTAAAACAATTTTTCGCAAAATGACCGTACTTGTTGCACTCGTAACATCGGGGTCCCTTTTTAAAATCCTTTTTAATTGTTCCTCTTGACACTAGGGCACTATTCTCACCTTTTATACTTGCAGTCTTCACATCTTGAAGTAATTTTACCTTTATAGAATCGGCAGTAATATTTACGCCAGAACTTTCTATACCCATAATCATAGGCCCGTATTCTTCTGGTAAACCGGCTAGAAGAAGTGTTCCTACCCACTCGTCGCTTACTTCAAAATTTATACCACTAAGTTTATGTGCGGTCGTAATAATTTTGTTCACGTATTCATCAACTGAATCACAATTTTCAAGGCGAGTTGTGATCAAGGTTTTTAATAAACCGACTTTTCTAGTTAATCCCGTATCTTCGAATGCATTATTTAAATTGTTCCAAGCATCTTGTGCTGAAATCGCGGACTGTACGTGCACATAATTTACAGGATCAATTGATAATATAATTTTTGCTTTAGCTTTTTTATCTCGACGCGAATCAACAACCGTATCTTCACTAGGTTCTATACAATCCCATAACTCTTCGTGCTCTAAATATGTTTTCATGGCAAACTTCCACGTATTAAAGTTTTCTCGGCCAACTAATTTGTCAATCGCGGGTAAACTTGACGAAATCGGCGTGAGTAATGTTCGCGATGTAGGCGACTTTTGTTGCATTTTTATTTATTTATTTATTACGGTGCACACAAACACACTACAAATTCACAAATCACGAGTATCAGAGTCCTGGGCCCATAACCTGTTATAATTTTAATTTCGGTTTTATTAATTTAACACGAACATACACCATTTGTAAAAAAACATAACATTACATTAATTGACATTTCACTACTTGATTATATCATGCATGCACATTAAATAAAACAATCAAAACATACATGCACAATACAAATAGAATAACATTTTTTGTTCTTATTCTCTAACAATGATTATTAATCTTTTTTTTTAAACTTAGTCGGTGTTATACAGAGCTCACTGAAAACAATAGTTCGTGGGCCCAAAGTGTAATATAGGGGCTCTGTCTTGATCAGAAAGTTCCACAAAAAGCAATCTTACCTTTCATGTTCCTGTTTTTCTAATTATAGCAAATACATACAAGTTTACTGATCAGTGATCATGTATTAGGCAAAATTCTTTACAAAATCAATATAAAAACCATTTTAAGATTCCTCGACTTTTCTTCCTCTCAGGATAGTCTTCATATACAATTGTTCAACCACGGATTATTCTTTTACTTAATGATATCTTATGCGTTTGTAATTTTTTTTTAAATCCTAAAAACACTCACCTGCATGCTTGTATGTCGTCTCTAGTTTGGAAATCAAATACACAGGATATCCCATGACGTACCAGCAATATTTTACTAATGTATAGTCAATCAACGGTTTAGGTTATTTTAAATCAAAAATAAAGAGTAAAATGTTTGGTTATTTTCAGTATTAATATAGTTGTGGAAGTTTTTAGCTAACATTGAAAAAGATATAAGAAACACAAATTTTACTTTTCAAAATTTTTAATTGCACCACCTACTACAATAATTGTTCAAAACGATTGCCACCCTGTCGTAAGCAAGTTCTTGCTCTCTTTAAAAGAGACATTCTTGCTCTTCGAATAATTTCTGGATTGTTTCTAACACGCGTTACAGCATCAAATATGCGGTCTTTTAGTTCTTCTACATTTTGACATGGGGTTTCATAAACCATACTTTTCATATGCCCCCATAAGTTATAATTTAGTGGCGTCAGATCTGGTGATCTCAGTGACCAGGCTTGGGGCCCTCCGCGACCGATCCAGCGCACTCCAAACTGACGGTTTAAAGATTCTCGTACACGTCCATCGCTCTCTCTTTCCAAGCAACTCCCAGAGTATGCACTTTTCATAAAACGCGCGTAAGAGTAGGCGTGGTAAACTCTCAGAGCTGCAAATGTAAATGCGCAGAAACAAAAAATGGGAACATTGGTGGTACAGGGAGTAAAATATCTGATTATTATTTAATCTGTGCCTACACTATACACATAGATAACATATATATACTAGACATGTCCGGCCCGTCTCCGTCGGCTTCACCGTCGAGTAAGGGCAACTACGGGGAGCGCGTCACTCATATTACAACCCACTGAACTGACGAGCGAGCTTTCCAAAGCGTGTCCGGCTTAGGACAAAAAACAAGATTATCTGTACCAGCATCCCCTTTACATCATCACAATGGAAAGAGTTTAATCATTCCTTCGTCAATTCGTAAGAAATCGCATGCATTTCCTTAGATTTCTCTTATAATATGGTCACAAATTCTTTCCTCATCTTTTCATTTTCTAGTTGTACCTCAATAATCTCCTATTTCTTTGATTTTGCCTTCTTTGCGTATCTTGGCAGATAATCCACCTCTGTTAAAAGACTGAAAAGTATGTCATTATTAGACTCTCTATTTGATTTATCCTTTTATATCAAATCTCGAAAGCCTTCAAATTGTGTCAGCTTTACACACTTGACAAATTAGTGGTGATTGTCTTTCTATCTCTCAAAAGTTCCTTGGCATCTCTCGAATTAGATTAATAAAAAGACTGGTTTCTCTAAGTCATCTTTTTCTTCTTCAGGTTCCAAGTAATGCAATGCTAACAACAGTGAATATATTCAAGTCCTCATTCTCATTCCATCTTTGTAGTAATAACTATTGAAATGTTTTTGTAATGTCTTTGAGTATATCTTCTATATATTACAGTTTAGATAGAGACCATCATTTTTCAACCTTTAACAAGTTTCTTTAAGGTGAGATTGTATTATTCCATAATATGGACCAGTGGCGGTTGGTGACCTAACTTCAGGTGGTGCCAAAACCACGTGATCGTCGCTTGATTGGTTAAGATTGTCAGATTATACAGAAACAAACCAATCAAGCGACGAACACGTGGTTTTGGCACCACTTAAAGTTAGGTCACCAGCCGCCACTGATATGGACCAACATAAATTTAGGTAAGTATATTTTTTCTTTGCCGACCGGTACTTTTGTACAGCAGAAGATTGGATGATCAATGATAATTGTTGTGACTTAAAACAGAATTATGGAGTAGCTGTAAGATGCTCCCTACATATTATAGTAGCTCGAAGTTCAATACATGTTTGACAGATGGAATAAAGAAACGTGAGTGACCACTTGTGTTGTGTTTTATTAAGAAAATTACAATTTAGCAATAACAATGATCATCAATAAAAGTGAATTGCAAATTAGCTTTCAAATAAATAGAAAATACATAACAATAAAAATTTGGCGACAAGGATAAAACAGAGCGTGTTTCGCGCGTATTATTATAAAACATGACGAATCAAATGGAAACCATTTTGCAAGCCCTTCAACAACAAGGCGCTGCTCTTCAATTATTAATTCCACAAAATCAACAACCAGCTATTCAAGCTCCTACAATTTCTCAAACTATGATGTCTCATAATATCACTTTCGAATCATTCAACCCAGATGAGGAATCATTCTCAGCTTACAAAGAAAGATTAGAAAATTTTTTCACCTTACGTCAATTAAAAGACAATGCACCAGGTGTAGCCGAAGTTAAACGTGATGTTCTATTAAATTGTTTAAAAAGTAAACAATATCAGTTATTGTCATCGCTAACAGCACCTGATAAACCAGGAGAAAAATCCTATGATCAATTAGTCGATATTTTACAAAAACAATTCACACCTGTAATAAACGTTCATACAGAACGTCACAAATTTTTATCTAGAATACAGAAATCTAGTGAAAATTTGTCAACTTATATTGCAGATTTAAAAGTTATAGCTCAAAAATGTGAATGGATATGCCCTGATGATACTTGTAAAAAACAGATTGATTCAATTTTTCAAGCCCAATTTATTCGTGGAATACGAGATGTTTATATCCGTGAAAAGATACTTCAAATGGAACCATCAACCACCTTACAGAAAACGTTAGATGTTGCACTAACGATTGAAGTTGCACGAAAACAAAATTTAGAAGAATATTCAAAAGATGCAAACCATCAATAAAATTCAAATTGAAAATCGTTCTAGATCTCAATTTCGAGCGGGTCGTGCAAAATCTGATGATAAAAATCAACGATCTCGTTATCGTAATGTTAAGTAGAAAAAGCTCGTCAAAAGTGGACGTTATCAATAAACTAGGGTTAAAAAACTGTTGTCTCGCATGCGGGAAAAATAATCACGCAGCCGCGGAATGTCGTTCAAAATCTAAATTAGAGTGTTCAAGTTGTA
>VTPC01090743.1:358298-381652 GCA_011009095.1 Ignelater luminosus
CTAGTAACAGATAATGCAACTATTTTTAAATCGCAAGAATTTCAAGGATTTTGCCAATATAATGGAATTAAACAAATTTTCTCTGCTCCAGGACACCCTGCCACGAATGGTCAGGTTGAGCGTACAGTTCAGACATTTAAGTACAAACTTAAAGCAATGCTGAAAACCGAAAAAGGTTCAATCGAAGAACTGGTACAAAAGTTCCTATTCAGATACCGTTCAACACCATTGGTAAATGGTAAAACACCAGCTGAACTCCACTTTGGTAGAACTTTAAGAACCAAATTACATATGCTTAAACCAGCACCACCAGGAAATAAACCAAAACTACCAGAAATTAAACGTATCTTCAATCCAGGTCAACGTGTACTTTCAAGAAATTACATTGGTAAACAAAAATGGCGTTTGGGTACAATAGTTCGCAAACTGGGAAATATCCACTATGAAGTCAAACTCGATTCTGGTTACACATTAAAACGGCATATTGATCAACTACGTAGCACTGAAAATGCCACTCAAGTAGAAAATTTTACACCGGAGGAAGAAATACAATCCAAAGTACAAAAACCAGAAAGAAGAGTAACATTCCAGCTACCACCTGTACTAGTACCAGCAGAAGAGACTCCAATTGCACCAGGTTCAACTACAAGTGAACTAGGCAATGATCCAGTAACCCCAGCATTTAATGGTAACTACCCAGAACCAACTCAAACTCAACCTCCAGAAGAAGTTGAAGTAAGACGGTCTCAGAGAACCAGGCGTCCTGTTCAACGTTTAAATCTATAATAATATTATTTTCATTTTCAGAGTACCTACTTATTGTAATATTTATTTCTATTATGTACATTTTATATTCAGAATGTTTATTGTAACAATTATTTCATTAATTAGGGGAGAACTGTTGTGACTTAAAATAGAATTATGGAGTAGCTGTAAGATGCTCCCTACATATTATAGTAGCTCGAAGTTCAATACATGTTTGACAGATGGAATAAAGAAATGTGAGTGACCACTTGTGTTTTATTAAAAAAATTACAATTTAGCAATAACAATGATGATCAATAAAAGTGAATTGCAAATTAGCTTTCAAATAAATAGAAAATACATAACAATAATCAAAATCTTTCCCTCGTAACTCTTAGAAACATCACCCTTCACAATGCCATCAACATTTGACAATTTCCTTTCTCAGTTCAAACAGCCCAACAAAAAAATAATAACTCTTCTTCCAAAATGTGCCTGCAGACATCTAACTAGAGCTGTCAAACCCTTTATTACTTTATTCTGCATAAGACGCAAATGTTCTTAAGAACCACACCACTTTTTACAAACTTCTTGTTTCTGTTCTTTGAGGTTTGAATTAAATTTAGTCATAGTCTTATCGGGCCTTTGTTTGCTCTATCAAGCCTGTCGAGCCTCTCGGACGTATTAACCCTGTAGGGAATCCCGAGCCTGTTTGATCGTTCGGTCTTATCAGGCCTTTTGGGCCTCTCAAGCCTGTTGGACCTCTCAATCCTGTCGGGCGTATCGGTTCTTTCGGGTCTGTCTGTTCGATCTTATCGAGTCTTTTTTTGGTCTCTCGAGGATGTCGAGCGTGTCGGCTCTCGTGGGCCTGTCGAGCCTCTCGGTCCTGTCGAGTCGTTCGGGCGTCTCAGCATTATTAATTAAGAATAGCAACGTTTTTTAAAAAGCCTTGTGAAGGACATCTCTACAATGATCAAATAATGAAATCTAGAAATCTAAATGAATGACTGAGTAGCTCTCCAACTGTCCATCTGTGAACTTTACTTCCTCTAGAATTTTGTAGTTTTTCTTACATTGGCTTCTCATCCTTAGGTAGACCTTATTCAGAGACAGTTCCTAAACCAGGATGGGGCTGCAAGGAATTTGACTTTCTTTACTGATTCCAAAAAAGTCTTGATTAGCTATCAATGCAGGCATATTTTGAACAATTTCTTTGGATTTTTGCTTAGCTTTAAAGGTTACTAAGCGAAACATACAAATCAAAGCTTTAAGGTTGTTTTTAGACAATTGCCTTATTTTTTAAGATTTAAATATTTTATAGACATATATCAACCTTTAGTATAAATTTTGATTGTAGGCAAGAACCGGATTGAAATTGTGCTTGCTTGAACAACAACCAAAATCAATTCTGGAAATAATATTTATAATGATCGAGAAAGAAATTAGTTTTGCTAGAAATCTTCAAAAATTTACTTTTAAAAATAAACATGTAAAAGATTAGCCAATCTGCCAAAGTTCAATGAAATTACTTGGTAATTTTTATTATTAAATACTTATTATGCAGATAGATATTGGAATTCAGGTGCTTTGTAGTGCATTAGTGCATTAGTTGTATAAATAAGAAAAATATGTCAAGAACGCACTTATTTGATTAACACCTTTAAGAGTGCTATTCTTCTGTGAGAGGTGAATAATTTGTGCTAACACTATTATATAATAAGTTGTACTCTGTCTCATAAACAATGAATTTAAAAGATATTTGCGTATCTGCAATTTCAAAAACAAATATTTAAAGTGATGTAACAAAGTATGAAAGGACATTGATGTACTTTAAACCTTTTATTTGTAACAAAACTGAAAAATAGCAAAAGATGATGTAATATGATAACTAACCACCACTAATTACCCCCACATAGCATATAAACTTTCCAGGCTCATATCTTCTATATCTTCCCAGCAAATACCTTGTATTCCATGAGTGAAAACTGCATCAAAATCAGTCCAGTAGTTTTAGATATAATTGAGAACATACAAACCAACAAACAGCTTTTTTTTAATTCAGCTAGAAAAACTGAGTGAGAGTTATAATTTGTATTGAATCATGTCAAGATTCTCGTGGTTTACAATACTAAACATCATCAAACAGCAGTCGACATTAATAGTGTATTATTCTTCAAGCCTTTGTAATAATAGTGAGATTACTCCCGAGAATAAAGCACAAAAATGTTGCATGAACTAAACAAGCAATAGAACAATTACATGAACACGATAAATTTTATCTTGTACATGGGACTTTTTCTTTACATTTGTTGTGTTATGTAAAAGTAATTTAGATTATGTAAATTAGACATTCATTTTAGAACTCATAAATCTACAATTTTGGAAAACTATTTTTAATCCGTGTATTTATTTTGCAGGGCAACGATTTGCATTAATTCAAGTTAAAATTGGTCTTGCTCTCATATTGAAGAACTTCAGGTTTACATTAGTCTCAAAAACAAAACTACCACTTAAAATGGAAACAAAAGGCATTATAACCACTCCCATTGGTGGAATCTGGCTGAACTTGGAAAGAATTAGTTAGATTTTAAGAATTAACATTAAAGAAGGAAATGAGAATGTAAACATAATAATTATGCTAACTGATTTATATTTTCTCTTTTATTTTCTTGTTTACCAATTACAATCATGTTGTGAATAAAATATAAGTCTTGTAATTTTTAAATGCAACAGTATTGAAAGTGACAACATTGAAGAAATAAAACATTTCTGGAGAAAAATCATTTATTTAAAATGTGAGCAGCTTAAGTGCAATTTCAAACAATTAACACAGAAAATAGATAAAGATTAGAACAATGTTAAGAGCTAGATTATAAAAGAAAGTCAAGTTCTAGATTTTTATTTTTGCTACTATATGTTTTCATACAAAATAGATTTCACATCCTTACTATCATGTTTATGTTCTGCTTATTTTTTATTGAACAAAAACTCTTACATCAATACATCAATGTAAAGACATAGTAGCAATGATGTGTTACACATACAAATACAGAAAATAGATACTAAATAAAATAAAGTAGACAAATTCTCATAATTAAGAATTATTTAAAAAACTTATTGTAGATAATAAAAATGTAAAACTAAATGACCAATATTACATTAAGCTACTTCCTGGAGATGGTGCTTCCAATGGAATTCTTAATTTCAGCGTAGCAATCTAAAAATAATTTTACAATTAAAAATTATTTTCAAAGTACAGGAGATTTTATAAGAGAATAATTACTTTTCAAAGTACTACATTACCTAATGATACTTAATAATCTTTGCCGATGATAATTACTAAATGTTACCTCTTCAAGTAAAGCCTTTTCTTTGGTAGCAGCTCGATGTAATAAAACTTTAACCTTATTTAACAATTCTGTTTTATGTAATAATTCACTTTTCACACGAGACAATTCTTCAGTTAAATTACTAATTTCTGTTGCAAGTGGCCTTTTCTCTAACACTGTAATTCTACTATTTGCCATTTTTAGTTGGTCTTCTAATCTGGCAACTTGCTGAACGCTTTCACCATACTGCTCTTTCAAACGAATAAATTCTACTTTTACTTTATCTCCAGGAACCTAATGACAAACATGAAAACAATTATCTATGATAAATTTCTAGATAATAATAATAGATCTAACCGATCGATCACCAGCCGAACAAGGTCTTACGCCACCACCTTGAAGTCTCTTGTTTTCAACTTGAAGCTTCTCTACAACTCTTTTAAGTACAAATACTGTACGTTCAAGTTCAGCTACTCTTTTATCATTTTTATGTGTAGTTTGATCACCAGATTCTGTAACGGTATGTTTGTTTTGATTTTCTGTCTTCAAAACTTCAATATAGCTAAAAAATAATTTTGATTTATAAATCATGTAACTACTAGTAAGCAATGCTTTAATCAAAATACTTTTCTAAGTGTTGAATTTGTTCTCGCAAATGTGGAGTTTCACTGCTAAATTTCTCCAAATCCAACTTAAGATCCAGATTTTCCGCTTCCAATCTCAAATTTATCTTTTGTAGACTTTCATTTGTACTTTGTAGACGTTCTAATTCAGCTCGTATCTCTGTATTACCCTATAATGATTGGCATACTTCATAAAGTAACAATCAAAAGAAAAGAAACCTTACCTTAGATGTTACCTCTAGATGGGCAATTTTACGTTCTTGAGCTTCCAGTTTTTCCTGCAAGATTGCGCTACCTAAACCTCCTGGAATATGATGCTGCATTTGTAGCTTAGCTGTTAATGCTTGAATCTCAAAATGTAACTTCTCATTTTCCAAATTTAAAATTTCTAATCTTCTAGTATCCATATTAGCATTGTTAATACGAAGGGTTTTAATCCTATTTTCTAAACTGTGTTTTTCTCTTTCTAACCTCTCAATAAGAATTCTGTATCCTGCGCAAGTTTGATTTAGCTTGTTATACTCTTCATTTTTCTCCTGCAACTTATTCTTCAATTTCTCTGATAACTGCTGGAAATGCTTTTGCTTCTTCCACTTTTCAAAATCTTCTGCAACAGCTATTCTGTGTGCTTCATTTAGAATCGTCTGCTTTTCCAATTTCGATTTTAAATCTTCTATTTCCTTTTCTAAAGAATTTATCTTTCTTTGTAACTGTTGTTCTTTTTCACTTTTATCACTTCTGGCAGATATCGGCCTAGAAGGAGAATTTTTGTAACGTTCAATGTTATATTAAAATGTAAATTTACCTTTTTATTAGTTGCTCCTTTAAATTGCGGATTTCTTCTTTGGCGTTTCTCTCACGCATAAGAACTTGTTCATAACGCCTTTTCAATGTGTCGTGCTCTTTTAGAATATGTTCGTTAGTCGATTCTAATTCGGTTAATTTAGGTGAAATAACAGAATCTGATCTATCTACTTGTTTCTTCAACTCATTCTAAAATTATGTTTAAATTTTCAAGTGTGATCAGTCTTAGATGTTTTTTGTAAAATTCACAGTAGACAAAATGTGAACAAGTAAAACATTCTTTAGAAGTAATGCACTTACCTTCATATGTTTTAATGAAAGGCTTAATTCATGAATCCTTTCTTCCTTCTCTTTCAGTTTCTTGTTTAAATCTGGTTCCAAATGATTCATTTCATTTCTGCGTTTACTTATCATTTCCTTCAATTTTGAAATTTCTTCTCTCCACTTGTCAGATTCCTTCTTATAAACTAATATTTCATTTTGATGTTGCTCTTCAAGACTTAATTAAAAATTATCAAGTGCCTTTAATTTCATTTTATGTTACTTACTCACTACGAAGTTGTTCCATGCTGTCTAAACGTTCATTAGCTAATGTCTGCCATCTTACTGATTCCTGTCTACTAGCTTGAAGTTGTGAATTTAATGCTGAAACTGTTGTGTGTAAATCAGCAGTGTGCTTCTCAAGAGCGTGAACTTGAAGGATGTACTGTTCTATGGCTGCTCTACCAGGATGTTGAACAGAGGACTCTTTTAACCTATACGATAATAATGAAAAATAATAAGAACATTAAAAGCAAGTCTTAACTAATTTTATAATTACTCTTTGTATGCTTTGTCTTGTGCGGAAATGATATCTTGTAATCGCTTTACTTCTTGTTGCATACGAGCAGCTGCCAGACTATGTTCATCTCGATCTTTTTTCAAAAGTGTTTGGTATTTTAGTATTGATCCATCCTTTTGTGTATTTGTTTCTTGAAGCTTCTTAAGTGCATCCTAAAATTTTTATTAAAATTCTACAATTATTCTCAAATTAATTGTTTTACCTTTAAAACTACGATCTCATCAGAATTTGAGGATACTACAGCAGTACTAAAATCTGCAGCTGGTTGTTCTGAATAAAGCTTACTAATCTTGTTTTGTAATTCCAGTATGTGTTTTTCATAAAATGTTATTTGACTTTGTTTATCTCCAATCTGTGTTCTAAAAAGACTAAGGTTCATTTCTAATTCAGTTACTTTTGATCTTAATTGTTCAATTGTATCATTTTTTTCTTTTAATTCATCAGCTGAACTGTTTACTTTAGCTTGTAGATTGGCAATTATTATAGCAACGTTTCCTTCATCAGACAATGATTTCAATAATTCAGGAGTAGTTTGAGTTTCTTGTTGTTTAAATGATTTTATTTCGTCACATTTAACATTTTTCACTTCTTTTGGTTTTTCGATAATTGAATCTGTTTCTTCCTTTTGCTCAGTTAAAGGTAACGGATCATATTTGTGATAGCATTGCAATAATTCTTCTTGTAACTTAGTTATTAGTTCATCTTGAGATGTTAGTCGGTAAGACATTTGTTCAATTTGCATATTCTTGAAATCTAATTCTCTTTGATATTTTAATTCCTAAAAAGAATTTGAAGAATTTATTTTTAAATAGGACACATACTAACTAATACTTACTTTTATTAAAATTATATTTCTTTCTTTGTGCCAAGATTTTATTTTTTCTAAAACATTATCGATAGCATTCTCGTCAATGCTTGCTTTAAGATCAGCATCTAAACTAACTTGCTTGTTTAATTGTTCTTTGAGTATTTTACTTTCAGTTTCTTGTTTCCAGACATTTTGTAATGATACGAAAGCCTGTTGCTTATCGTTTAAAATTTGTTGTAAATTTGCATTGAATATTTCTTCGGATATTAATGGAGCGCTTCCTAAATATTGTTGCCTTTGGTGTTTTATAATGTATTCTAATAAACTAGAAAATAATTATAGAGTAATAGAAAGTGCATTTAATTTAAAGCAAGAACTACAAAAATACTTTAACTTACTAATGGTATTCTACAAAATCTAGTAATAAGAAGCTAATACAAGACAGTAAGTTTCATTACAAATAAGACACAATCATCTTTGGTATTTCTTAGACGAACGTTTTCGCCTCCATCTTAGGATAAGTAAATCCTGAGGAGATTTTACCTTTAGTTTTGTTCTGTTCTCGTAAACAAATGAAAATATCAAAATAAGAGAAAAGACATAAACCTATTTATGGAGTTGGAATATTAGAAAACACAATCAACTTAATCATGAATGTCACTGTGTTCGATTCAGCACACCTAACCTCAAAGTCTTAAATGACACCTCCCCCCACTTATGATATGTCATTGGATAGGGAATAACAACTGCAATCTTTTAGTATTGAAACAAAAATCAGATAGACCTATTTAAACTAAAGTTGCATAGCACAAAAGTCTATTATTTCTCTAAAATCTACATTCTAATAACCTCAAACTTATAAACTGACGTTTAAACTTGTCATATTGATGTAAAACAGCAGCGCCCAGTATTGCCAGACATAAAAATATAATTTCCCCACCAGTTTCCATTAAAAATCCTCAATTTTCCCCACTCAAGTAGAAATCAAATATGATACATAGTTTTGTTGTAATTATCTGTTAGTGATTTCGTAATTGTAAAATCGTAACATTCTTTTTCCCCTAATAAAGATTTACTATACGATCCTATAGAGTTGTTTAAAATTTTTTTGTTTCTTTTATAAAAGAGTGAACAGCAAAATAAAACGGTACGCATTATTTTATGTATAAATTCTATTATATTACATAGTGTGATATCCCATTTAAAAACTTGTCGAGTTATTGGAAATTAATTAAGTCATGTAGACATAATAAAAGAATGCATAAGGCAAGATAAAAAACAACTTCAAACAAATTTTAATTTCCGGGGAATTCCCCAAAATTGTATAGTGAAATGAAATGAAATATGAGATGAAATGAAAACTTAATTTACAAAAAGGTGATGTATTTGAAAAATCCCCAATAAAAGGTATAATTCCCCACACCCTCACTTTTTCCTAAATCTGTAACAATTTCCCCACATATGAGGAAAAATCCCCACGTCTGGTAACCTTGGCAGCGCCTCTAACGGAAAGAAAATTGAGTTTCTTAATTCATCAGGTGGGCCATCAGATACAACTGGTCTTGCCTAGTGTGCCTTGATATTGTTTAATTATATGTCATTTTTCTAATGGGAGAGTGTGGACACACTTGTCAAACAAGAGAGACAAAGATATACGTTAGCTCTCTGCTCGCACTGTGGGTGTAAAGGAAAGAAGAAAAATTTTAATGCTAGATTCTTATTCTATGCTTAACGCTCGCCGTACGAGTAGAGAACTAACGTATATTTTTGTCTCTCTTCTTTGACAAGTGTGTCCACACCCATTAAGAACTGACATTTAATAAAACAATATCAAGGCACACTAATCTTGCCATTAACGTTTTTGATTGGTTTATGGCAAGGTTGATTTTTGTATTTTAATTACTATAATTTTATTAACATTGAGTTCCACAAAGCAAATCTAAATACCTAAATAAAATACATTATCATATGCTTACTTAACCTAAAGAATTTCTGAGTATAAAGCCAACTTTATAAGTCACATTCTCTAAGTATTTAGAGTATATGTACAGTCTGACACAGTTTCAATCTGATTTCAAATTATAATTCTTTGGCAGTTAAAACGGAAATTGACATTCGTAACAGGTTTTAGGTTATGTTTGACATACCATTTATGGTTTTGTTTCACATCAAGCACGTGATAATTATACTGTTTTGTGATTGGCCAAAAATCAGAATCAAGTGTGGCAATATGGCAATCTTCCTTTTCATGAGAACGGTGATTGAATATAATTGCAGCTTGCGATAACACAATGAAGAAACAGCTAACTTCTAGTCATAATTGTGATGGAATACGTCTGTGCACCAACAGGTAGTGAAATTATTGAATCTTTATCATTATATTGTGCTTTGATATCTGCAGATTGAAAATAATCCTGCTTTCTCTGTCTATTAAGATGTGATGACAATGTTCATTCCATCATGATTATGACTTGAAGTTAGCTGCTTCTTCACTCTATTCAAAAATACAATAATCTTTAAGAGAGTATTCCTATGAAAACTTTATATGAGAACCATCTCCAGCAATAATTCACTTCTCTCGAACTCAAAAATATAGCTTCCTGACTGTTATATATAATTGGGACATTACTTTATAACATTCTTGTGCAATCAAAACTTACTTTGAAGTGTGCTTTATAATTCTTTATTCAAGTTATATTACACAGGCCTGTACTGATTTTGTGGCAATGGTGGTGTAAGTTATGTAATATCAGGTGCACAGATTTCAAAAATGATAATAGATATACAAATCTTTTACAATTTTATACAGGGTGATTCAAATTCAAGGCTCACCACGGTAATCTTAGAAACTACAAAAGATACAAGATCAGTTAAATTAGGACAAAGCTGCATATTCTAATATTGCCTTTTGGCCATAGCTTCCTTAATATTAGAAATTTCTAAAATATGTAACTTCCTGAGGCACTTTTTTGGATCTAAAATCTCTAATACAAATTAGAGATTTTATTTAGACAACTAAATAGACGCTTTATTTGTGACGTCATCGATCCGTTGGTACAGCTGTTAATCATCTGCTAATTCCAAACAAAAATGAATTAATTGGTGAAATCCCATATGACGATTTTTAATGTTTAATTTTAAAAGATATATTGATTTTTAACTGATAAAAAGTATTTCAACTATAAGGTAGTATGTAAATGACGTAAGTAAAATTAAAGCAGACATGCAGTACACTACAAATTCAAATAAGACGTGATAAAAGTACGTTGAGGTTATGTTGTTTATGAATGAGCACGTTATTTTGATTGCCTTTAAATTGCTTTTCAGTTTTTCAGAACTACCATCAGGTTTATTTTCTTTTATGAGTGATGAAATGAATCTGGCTGTGGTTCAATAAAGAATGGCATGCAGATTTCATCAATGTACAGCTCTCTTAAACCACAAAAACATATTTAGTGTGTTCCATTTAAAGAAATCGAGAAAAATAACAATTTGTGTTATGCAATCATCCTGAATACTAAAACTTTTATAAAGAATCTAATTGAAATTTGAATAATGATTTTTATACAGCAACAATTAGAATAGTTACTTAAGAAAATTCGTTATTATTTAAGTTTCATTCTTTTGTTATACTTTGAAATAGTACCTAAATGACCTAAACGTAAACATTAGAGCGATTTTTTCTTTCTTTATTTCTTAGATAAGCTATTACTAATTTATTTTACTAGAAAAAGAACTTCTAGATCTATCAAAAACTATGAAGAAAATGCAATGTTGCCATTTAAAGAAAATGTTGATAACCATCACTTTGTTCAATATAGTTGAAAAATTTCAAAAATCAGCTTGAATGATGTAGTGTTATTTAAATCGCTACATATGTTTTAGTGATTTTTTGAAAAATATTATTATCGATTTTATCACTATTCCAAATTTTACAATCTCATTGTAAATCAAACAAATAAAATGAAAATTGTGGAAATGTTATTTGCATGAAATGAAAAATGAAAAGCAGATTTGAATTCAGCATGTCAAATTAAGATTGTTCATCACCTATTAAACCTTATGCCACAAAAAAAGTTTTAATTTTGCAGACCTGTGTTATCACTCTTGCATTAAAGCATACAATACCTTATTTTATTTTGTAATTTCGTATTAACATTCTGCTTGTCTATCTTTTCCTGCTGAAGCATATTTTTACAAGAATCATAATTATACTGACATTCCCTTAGTTCCATCTCTAAATCTTCTAGTTTTTTATGAGATTGTGTTTCTGATAGTCGAGCATGTACCACATCAGAACTCAATCTAGCTATTAAAGCCTTATCGTCGCCACTGCCTTGCAAATCTAAAATTTGATGTTTCAAATTTAAAATTTCCAAATCACTAGAGGATGATAGTTTTTGTATTGGAGTAGATTTCTTCATAAGTGTTAACTCATTTCTTAACTTGTCAATTTCAAATAATAATTTTTGGATTTCTTCTTTCGATTGAGTGTATTTCAATTCTATATCTTTATGTTCATTAACATCAATGTAATTTATCAGCTTATTTTCAAGTTCTTTAACATTCTCTTGTAAGATCACATTACTTTTTAAAATTTCTTGATTGTATTTTTCATATTCCTGTAGATGTTCTTCTGATTTTTGAAGCTGCTCTTTTACCAAACCATACAAATTACTCATATGATTAGCTCTTTGCCTTTCGGCTATCTCATTTATCTCAGTTTGTGCTAATTTCTTTGTGAGATTCTCAGTATCATTATTAGCAGACACAGCTTCCTGCATGTGCATATTTGTAACAGCATTTAATAATTTAGTTTGAACTTCAGATTTCTGCTCTTCTAATAATTTCACTGTTTCTTTTAAAATAACTATTTCACTAGAATATTCACTTTTTATGGAATTAAAATTCTTTAATAAATTTCTATATTTTGATGTCACTGAATCAAGATGATTTTGTGTATCTGTAACAACTTGCCTACTGACACTATTTGCTGATAAATGTTCTGCTGCTAATAACTTTTCCAACAAGTTATTCTTTTCATTACGCAACTGACATATTTTTTCAAAAGTAGCTTTCTCAGCACTTGCAAGATCATTTGTTAATTTTTTAACTTCCCCAGAAAGCTTAGAACTTTCATTTTCTAAGAAAACACATTTTCTGTTCAATACAACCATATTGGCAGACATTTCAGCAACGCGTTCAGTTTTTTTATAATCGTCCTCATTGAGATTTGAAAATTCTTTTAATTTCACATTTAAAACAGCTACATTCTCTTCAAGGATATTTTTATCTTTTTCATAATTCTTTTCTTTATCTTCCCACGTTTTCTTTTCTAATATGTACTGATCATAAAGTAAATTCATTTGTTGTTCGATGGTTTTGAAGTTTTTCTTATATTCTTCTACATTATGTACAAGTTTGCCGTTGATTTCTTCTTCTTTGTGATAATCCTAAAATAATAAATTTATAATTATGTAGAATTTCAAATATGTAGGGTGTTCCAAAAGCATGTTATAAGAGTGTATTCTAAAGCTTAACATAAAGTCTAAAAAACATGAGTTCAAAACTCAATCATTTCTGATATACAGGGTGTCAAATTTTAATTCAAAACAAGAAATTATAAATTAAACTTTGACATCCTGTAACTTGGAAATTTTCTTATCTTTAGGGATAAATGTTATACAGCAAAGTAGGCCTAACTTTTGTTAATTGCATCCTGTTTTTGAGATAATTCATGACTTCACATAGACCATTGAATTTGAGAGGTTTCAAAAAATAAAATTTTATTCTTTAGGAAAAATTCAAGAGTGACTTTTTCTGCCAAATCAATTGCTAATGTCACAACTAAAACAATTTTTTAATTTTCCAGTGACAACAATTTTCTTTAGGATACTGCGTTAGCCCCTCCTCCCCATTCTTCCACCTCTGATAAGGATGTCAAACACAAAACTACATAAAATAATAGACTTCTTTGAGTAACAAGCATGCAGAGAATTTCATTTGGATATCTTGTTTGAGAAATATCGAAAAAATAAAAAATTTTAAATGAAACTTTAACACCCTGTATCTTGGAAATGGTTGAGTTTCGGATGTTTATTTGACTTTTTTTGTTTATTTTAAGCTCTAGAAAACGCTCTTAACGCATGACTGAATGTTTTCGAGACACCCTGTATAATAAACTGTTAGTTATACAGGACATCAATAGGAGGTGGAAACAGTGCCATTTATGTACTTATACTTTGAAATAGTTCTGGAACTTCAAATATAAAAATAACATCATATTGTCAGTTTTTGATCAAGTAGGATTTTCAAGGTTATTTCCGGTTTTAGCAGAAGTTGTATAAAATTAATTTTTTTAAATAGTACCCTGTATACAGGGTAAAATTGAAATAGTTAGAGAAAATTTAATCACCCATTTGGTGGCAGCTATACATCAAGAAAAATATTTTTTTAAAACCGTCCCTTCATTTCCTAGAAAAACAATTCTATCTATTCAAAATAAAATAATAAGAAAAAAATGGCAATAAACACGTGTATGCCGTTATCTAAGTTACATTATATGATTTTGATGACGTTGTTTGCTGTCCACCTGCGTAAACTTAAAAGAGAGGCCACTACAATGTTAAAAATTTGCTAATTCAACGGCAGTTCGTTTTAGTTTTCTAATTCTAAAGGATCTCCCGGGGTCTGTGCGTGATTTTCTTATTATCGGTTTTCTTTGTTTACCTGGTGTTCAACCTTTATTTATTAATTATTGATTACTGTTTTACGTGTGCGTATGTGTGTATCGTTTGTGCATAATCGGGAAACGTCAAGGTAATAGAGATTAACAGATTTCTCTCAAATGTGATGAAATGACGGAAAAATGCACAATTTTTATAATTTATCGTTGTTTGCTTTGGTGTAAGCGAATATAATTTGTAATTGATTGGATAAATTGATACAATCAATTCCCATTTTTTTATACGAAATGAATCATGAATGCAGATAACACATTAAAAAACTACGAAAATCATCACCCTAATATTCAAGAGCATCAAACGATGTTGACGTCTTTACATCCCATTTTGAAGGTGAATCTATTGGACGATTTTTTTAAATGAACAATAATTAATTATTCGACTGTCTACTGTAAATGTGTGAAGTTAGGATAGGTTAGTTCTGTATTCGAAACATTGAACTGGAATTCCTGTAACTTAAAAACGAAGATTAAATAAATAAAAACAAACTTCCAGCAAGTTTTAATCTTTATTATGGTAGGGTCATTTTTTTCAAAAAAAAAAGACTCTGCTTGAATTTAAAAGATGGGTATCTCTAGGCATCAGCAACTGCCCATTAAATTTTTTCTGATAATTTTGATTTCACCCTGTATATTTTTTTAATTAATCTTATTCTACTTTAAATTGTTTCTGTTGACTTGTCAATGGAAAACTTGCATGTAATTTTTTTATTTTAAAAATCGATAGGGAATAATATTATATAAAAAGTAAAAGTTTGTTTGCGCAAAAAATGTCTATATTTTCCATAAAAAATAAATAATATTCATTTCGCCCTTTAAAAATCATGACGTCACCTGCCTGTTTGATACATAATAAACCAACAGATGGCGCTTATTCACGAAGGAAAAAAACCACTAGGATTTTTTTCAAATATTAAGTAAACACTATATAAAGACAGTTAAAACACTATTATAAGTACGTTACAACTAAGAGAAAAGGAAATCAATTGTCCATACAATAAAACGAAATACACCAACACGTCAATAACCAGTCACGTTGTTTTGTATATGTAAGGCAGGTTAGGTTACAAAATGCAAATGCACCATAACCAAAAATTAGTGGCGGGAATGACAGACAAACTCGATTGGTTAATAATCTGACAACTTTTCTTTTTCCATTACTACATTATTCAAACTCGAGAAGTACACCAATCACGTAAGAAAGGCCAACTGCGTTGCAATATCTTCTATTGCAAATTAAACTATAAAAACAATTTTTCCATGACTATCATCTTTACAAACCTGCATTTTATCGTATTCTTAATGAAATTAAGGTGAATTAAGATAAATCTGAGATTCATGCAAGTTCTCGATTGTGATATTTTGTTTTAAGGTAACCTCAAAAATGCTCAATTTTTCTAAAATTGAAAATTCTTGTCAACTACCCTACTATAAACCATAGAAAATGATTGCTTTTCTTTTGTCTATTAATACTACTTGTCAAAAAAATGTTAACATTGCAAAAACTGATTTGTTTTACGTTCCTGCTCAATATCAATGTCCTACAAGATTGATGCTAATCAAGGTTCAGAATCGGAATCTGAAAGAAGCTAAATCGCAAACAGAATCATTAAAAACAAAAACAGTACAACTGCAATCCGTATCGATGACACTAAAATGAAATTTATTAATACCTACCCAAATCAGTATCAGAATGAGAATTAAAAACCATTTATAACCGTTCCAAAACCTATTTACACATAAAACAATTCAATTTATTTGTTATTAGACATTCTATAATCGTTGACGCAAATTAAGGCAATGCTTGTGTTCAGGAAGAGTCGGCAAGCAGTAGCACTTGAATCATAAAGTTCCTGAACGGTTGGCAGCAACCATTCGTAATTCGTTCTATATTTCGGCATTTTGTATTTTGCTGCCATTTGTATTTGAGATTAGGTATAAATTGTCGCTGCGGAATTGATGCTTATGTAGAGAAAAGAAGGTTGTTTTTTCTGTGATTGATGCAATATTAAAAAGTGAGATATAATTATCAATATATATTGCCAGGATTACTAGTAAAACATAAGCCTGATTACTGCTCCTGAACAAAAGCAAGATAATCACTTGAATAGAATGCATGCTGATTAATAGGGACCATCATATTGTTTTTAAAGGCACTTAAACGAAAGAAGAAGAGTATCATAAGTCCATAACCTTAGATGATAGATCATATATAACCTAAGCAAATATAACATTAGATATATAGTCGATTTGGTTATACTTAAACAATAACTTCTTAGTTGAAACAATAATTTTCAGTATTAATCAGACTTTAAAAATATCACTATGAACCAAAAGAGTTCTGCTTTAATGGCATCAGTTACTTGAAAAAAAAGAACGTAAGGTGGAACCGCAATCATATGAAATAGTGATTCCAAAATGGTTCTTGGTATCAGAATCAATAAGCCAATAATGGTTCCAAAAAAATGTCAGAATCCATATCTGTTTAGCGGTTCCTGACAGTATTGGGAGGCGAAACCACTAAGATTGTTTTTATAGTACTGTAGAATCAGAATCGAAATCCCTAAACCATAATAGTTCCAACCTCTGATACTAACTCATTTCAATCACGAATGAAACTCAGTCCTATTCTTTTTCCAATAAGCACATCCCCTTTATTACTTTCAAGATGGTGGTCTCTCAGTAAAAAATTCAAAAGTCAAACGAGCGATTACTATTTTGAAAGAGAATACGTCTGAGTTTCATTAGTGATAATAAAGCTAAGCGGTTGGTATTCAAAAAAATAAGTAAGCATCAACTTCTATCCGAAAATTGAGCAAGACACTAAAACAAACAGCAGATTTTCCAATGTTAACCTTTTCTCAAGAAATAATATTGTAATAAAAAGAAAAGCAACCATTCTTTGTGGTTTACAGGGTATTTAACAAAAATTGCTCCAAAAAATCAATCATTGCCCTCCTATTTTAGGAAAATTGAGCATTTTATGAGGTTATCTTACAATATCACAAATGACATCAACACGAACAGAATCTAAAACAGAATCAGATTATTAAGAATCCCCAGCCGACCCATTTCAATAGCGAGAGATATCTCAGCGTACAGGGATTATAAAGTAGACCAACTCTTTAAAAATCCTTTGTTCTTTTAAACGCCGACCGATGACCTTGAAGTAGGAGTTGGTGGGTGATATCGATATTTCGAACAGATGTCGCTACGCTAGTTTCAGTGGCGTCTGTAGATTTATTTATGGACATTATGAATTACTAGAAATGCTACCATTGCATTTTCTGTTATTGATTCTCAATTTACCAAATTTATAATGGCATTGTATTAAATTAAAGAAGAAGATGTAAATCATGCACAAATATCCAAAGAAATCAAATTTATCACAATACATTTTAGATACATTATTGTTCTTGCACTCAAATATCTATCTTCAATGGTTACATTAAATAAATTAATTTTAAGTTAACATCGCGCAAGTTACTGCGCAGCTGTCTGATTTGCTTGAAAAATCTGCAAATATTTTTTTAAAAAGAAATATTTTAAAAGTGATTATAACAGGAAGATTGAGAATAATTCGAGTAGGTTCACATTTTTTAAATCTATATAGAAAGCCTATTTAAAAAAATAAAATATAAAACAGAAACAAAAACGAAAATGTAGGAACATCATTATTCAATATGTTATTATTATTACATATCAAAAAATATAGAATGACTAAATAACTGTACTACATAACTAATTTCTTGAACATAAAGGAATTTGTTTGTAGAAAATACAAAAAGAACAATATACCTTCTTTCAGTTTTCAGTAAAATAATTCCATTTTACTCAAGGTCATGTAGAATGTTTGTTTACTATTTGAATAACAATACGACTAAAGTTGAATTTTTTAACATAAATGATAAAAAAGAATTTTAGTAACAAGTTACACATTAAGATTTTTTCTGAAATCATGAAATAAATAACATAAAATTTGAAACAATAATACTTCATTTTTAGGTTGTATATTGTGTACTCCACATAATTGCATTGATTTTAGAAAAATACTATTTTTCACAAATTTCTATTAAAACACTTAAGCTATAATGCCAGATTTAATTTAAAATCTTCAAAACTACTCATCATCTTGACGGGAAATTAAAAACATAAAGTTTGTTACTCTTTAAGAAAACTTTCCTGAAAATTTCTTATACAATTTTAAAAATTTCTGTGAGATATTTATTTCCTTCCGAGAAAGTTTTAATTCTGGAAAGATTCCATTTTTGAAACTTTCCGTTTGCTCAACTCTATTCTTTTTCTCTACAAAAGTGGTTGGTGAGGCAGAGGGCTGTTATCTGAAAACAATGTGCTTAAGAAAGTTGTGATAAAATTATGAATTATTTATCATCACCCGAAGGATATTTTATTAGAAAATTTTCTACAATTAAAATTGCATTTTTAATATTTACAGTAATTTAGTATTCAGTACAGCATATCAGCAGCATCTTGTTCTTGTTATATGGTTACATCTCATAGAGACCTACAAAACCCACCTCTAACATCCCTATTTCCACCAAACTCATCTCTAATTAAGATGCGCAGTAACCGGCGCGAAGCTCAAAATAACTTATAAAGATCAAAGTACCGCCACAGATTAAATAAAGATCAGATATTTTACTTCGACAAATTGGTGGATTCTATTGCTCTCTCTCTCTCTCTCTCAAAGCAACTCCCAGAGCTTGCTATTTTGGCATGTACTGCGCAAGCAGCACAGCGTGGTATGCACTTTTCATAAAACGCGCGTAAAAGAGTAGGCGTGGTAAACTCCCAGAGCTGCAAATGTAAATGTGCAGAGACAAAAAATGGGAACATTGGTGGAATAGATATCTGACCTTTATTTAATCTATGGTACCGCCGAGGAGTGCAATTACTGCAGAATCTGCTTCTATTATTTGCTTTTTACAATCTGGTAACCCTACCAACACTATATTATAAATACATAAAAAAATCAAAGTTATTAGTTATAAAAGGTTGGTACCACTGAAAATCGCTGTAATGCGCAGCTCTAGCATACAAACTTGGCTGAAAAATAGGACGGGACCTAGTTTTAAATCTAGAATCTATTTAAAAGAAATAAAGTTGCTATACAATCTCCGCTAAGACGAGAAGCAACCTTAAGCATTCCACTTAGTCAAAAAATGGCAAATATATAATGTCATTTTTATATTTCAAGTTTCAGAACTCTGTTTTAAAGCACAAGCAAATGACGATGGCATACTGTTTCCACTTCCCATTGACACTGTACAAAACTTACATTGAGGACATTAAGTAGATGATTATTAAGATTTGAAATGATATCTTTAGCAGATGAAGAAATATTTTTTGGGACATCTATGGGTAGTTTAACATCAGTAATTTTATGTGCAGTTGGTGTCTTGGTATGATCTTGCATTTGTTTTTCCTTATACTGACTGTTTAATTCTGATCTAAAAATTTATATTACCATAAAATTAGCAACATAAACAGATAATTTACAATAATATGCAACACTTTAAACTTAGGCTTATAAATTTTAAACCATTTGAAATTCACTTTTCCAGAATCTGTAACTCCTGTCATAATGAGTTAATATGCAGTAGCCAATGACCTAAGATCAGGGTGCACATGGAGAGTTTGATTGGTTAAACTAAAAGAAGAAATAAAGTGGATCATGGATTACAAATTATGAGACAGACTTCTCCAAATGGACTGAAATATTACCAAATCTTAAAACAGTCTGTGTACACCCTGAAGTTAGGTCATCGAACACCTCTCTTACAAAATACAAAGCAAATTCTGGTTTAGAATTTATACATTAGAAACATACCTAAAATAACTATTTTCAGTTATATAAATATTCTTACCTAGCAGCCTTCAATTGTTCTCTCAGTTCAGAATTTACACCTTGCAATGTATGTAATTCAGCTTGTAGTCGCATTGCTGGATGATACCATCCTGATACATGCCTCACATCCAAAGCTTTCAACAGTTTTTCTAATGTCTCTGATTTTATCTCCCTTTTACTAGTTTCTAATTTATATAATCACAATTATAAATAATTTACAATGCTTACTTTATGAATACCTACCATTTTTAGCCCGAACACTTTCTAGAATTTCATGTAATCCTTTTCTTAAAGCTTCATTTTCTTCCAACAGTTCTTTATCTCTTCCTTGCTTGCTATCTTGTTTAACAAGTCTAACAGAAGTGCTATCATTAGTTTCTGTTTCAGTATCAATACTCAATTTTCCGCCCGAATCCAATATTTGACTGGAAAGTACAGAAAGTTTTCTATTTAATTTCTGAATTTCACCTTTCAAGCTCAATCTTTCATCTTCTAATGTGCTAATATGTTTTTGTAACTTTTCTGATTCTTTACTTTGTCGACGTTTCCTTAATAATACACCATTTATATCTACTTCTTCGTCATCTGGAATACCACACTTGATACTAAAAATAAAAATTCACCTTATGATTTTAATTTTATTAAGATTATAAAATACCTACCGCAATGCACTATTTTCATTTTCTATATCGTCAACAGAATTCTGAAGTTTATTTGCAATTTTAACATACTCTGAGATTTGTTTATCTTTAACTCTTATCTGACTTTTTAATTTTTGAATTTGCTCTAGACTTTCTGACAGATGTACTTTTCCACCTTCTTTTAATTTGGTTATTATTTCATTCAGCTGCAATCATAAATTATATGAAATAATTATTAAAGTTAAGAAATATAGAAGTAGATGCTTACATCTTCTTGTTTGCTTTCTGCAATACTTTCAGCATAATTAACCCCTTCCTGCAGACTTTGACAACGTTCATGTGCAGCTTGCAGTTTGCGTTTTAAATCTTTCACTAAACTTGAAAGTTCATCGATTCGTCTTAGAGCAGCATTTTTATCTGAAGTTAATTGCTGCAATAACTGTGTACATTTATCCATTTCCTTTGTAGCACTCTGCAATTGTGCTTGTAATTCTACAAGCTGTTCTTCTCGTTCGCTAATAATCTTATTTAATGCTTCTACATAGGGTTTATCGTCATCAACAGTTGAGCTGCTTTCTGAAGATTGTAAACTGGTTTGTTGGACTTGTTTCTTTAATTTTTCAATTTCTTCATCTTTCTCTTGCAGAATTTTCTGTACATGCATACATAAAATTGTTATAGAATCATTGGAAATAAAAGAATGCAATGAGATTTACCTTCCACTCATCTACTCTAGTATCAATTGCATGGGTAAATTGATCTATTTGAGTATCACGTTGCTGCTTCTCTTCCACAAAATCTTGTATTTGTGAATGAAGAGCTTCGTTTTCTTCTTTGAGTGTTTTTATAGTTTCTAAATCATAAAAATACTTTTAATAATTATTGTGTTGTTATCACTATTTGACCTTTACCTGAATTATCACTTAACTTAACCTTTAGCGAGGTAAACTCATTAGTCATAATTGAAACGTGATTTGTTGCATCTTGCAATTCATCTCGCAAGTTTGACATTTTTTCTTTTAAGCTCTGATTTTCTATTTCAATTTCCTATAAACAACCATAACGATCACCTAGTAGTAGTATAAATAAATTAATGAAATTCTATTATAAACTCTTACCTCAATATCACTTAATAACTGCGAGATTTGTTTATTTTTCTGTTGAACTGTTTGTACAAGTTCTTTATGTTGATCTACTATACTTTCTGATAAATCAGATTGACTCCCATCTCCATGTGTTAATATAGATCGTAGCTCATTTTGTAAATGTAGATTTTCTTGTTCAAGTACAGATATGTTTTGTTGCAACTAATATTTAAAAAGTTAAAATGTAATTAGTGTATTATACAGAAATAAAACGTAAATACCTTCTCTATTTCCTTTTTGTGTCCCTCATTGCTTTTCAATTGCTGTTTTAGTTTGGATTTTACTTCTTTAAACTTTTGTTCCAAATCTGATTCATAGATTTTAAAGAAATAATGTTATTTTAGTTAATTATATTAGAACAGAAAAAAGTAATTTGGAATTAAAAAAGAATCATATTTGGTAGTGATCACCCTAAAAGTCAGGTTTCAGATGGCTATGCCTAAGTTTAGATTTTTTTAGCAAGTGCCTAAGTTTAAATTTTTTTAGGTAAGCAAGGGAAAATTCCTTTAATCTATGCACTTCGATGTAAAAGTTTGTTTCTTAAGTGCCTCTTTTCTATTTCTTTTTTAAATAAATGCCTAGAAGAGAGAGAGAGAGAGAGAGAGAGAGAGAGAGAGAGAAGATTTATTTTTTTTTACAGAAAAAAAACATGTATGGTTCAAAATATGCATTTTTTATGTTGTTAAATCCTCACACAGTGTTTTTGCTTACTAAGGCCATAGAATTCTTTTTTACTATTACTAAGTTAATCAGCAATTAAAATACATAGTATTCTATAAATTAACGAGCTGAGGTGCTCTAAATAAAGCATTAGATCAGCTGGCATGATGTGATCCTCCGTCGATGGAATCTACTGCTTCCTCTTAGTTTTACAGGCCAGTTAGCCATTGTCTTTTCAGTCTTCTTATTACATCTTCTTCAAGTAGTGGATGAAGGAGAGGATTTGGGTGAGTTTCTAGTCTTCTATAGTGGCTATCACTTCATTAACTGTAGGAATGTGTAGATATTGTGAATCATTTCATTTATAATATACCAGGGGGCATCTATTATTGCTCTTAGTATTTTAGACGGGCTTCTCTGTATTATTGACACATTGGATTTACTAGCGGAAGCCCAGAGTTCGATGCCATAAGTCCAAATTAGTTTAATTATTGATTTGTACAGCAACACTTTGTTTTCTACCAATAAAGAGGACTTCCTTCCAATTAACCTATATATCTTTCTATGCCTTAGATCCAGTTGCTTTCTTTTCTTTTCTATGTGTTCCTTCCAGTTCAATATTGAAGTGATCTTACCTGGCTGGTAATCTTGAGGCAATTCAAAGTAAGCTCATAAGACGATAGGATTTGGCACTATTTGGATCAGACCAAACCATAATAAGTTTAGATACACTCCGCATCTCAGACTCCTTGTTTAATTAAGATTAGCTTCAAACAAAAAAAGCTTCAACCAATGAAAGCAGCATTCTTTTGCAAATATAAAGATACATTAGAAATAACTTTTCATATCTCGATAAAATCGATTGAAAGTAGGATCGGAATCGAGTTATTTTTTAAACAAAGCTTAAGTGATGTTGAATATTTTTAAACTTGAACACTAAACGCTTTATATTTCCATCTGTTCGTCCGTCCGTCCGTTTGATTCAAGGGCAGTACTAGAGAACTAATATAGATAATTAACTTAATTAACCTATAAATAATTTTAAAACTGTACTTCCCCAAACTCGATTATCTTTACACAAAAATTATAATAATTATTACTAAGCACAACAAAATAATAATAAGTTCTCGAAAAAATGCCGCGTGACC
>VTPC01090744.1:0-164714 GCA_011009095.1 Ignelater luminosus
TGTAAGCTTGTTTAAATATACCATACACGACTTCTTTAAAAACTTATTTCCTGTAGGTGTTGGAATTATAATTCAACGCACAGTAATTTTAATAATTAGGAGTAACTACTCTGATGATTATTTTTGATTTGTATATGCTGTGATTTTTTAAATTGTTTATTGACGCGGATTTGGTTGACCATTTATTAATTTCTTTTTCAATGAGTGATGTACATATTATATATCACTCTGTTTGTTTATTTGTTTAAATCTTATCTTTTGTATTATTGTTCAATTGTTCCTTTATATGTAAGTGTTTTTTTTCTGTTTATACCCATGTTTGTTTATTGGAAAAAAAATAATAATTTCTTCTCGAGAACCGCTTTAAACAATGTAAAGTTCTTTTCTATATAAAAACAAAATTAGAAAATTAATTAAATTTCGTGCGTGGGAAAATTGTAACTAAAATTACACTATATTACATGTACGTATGAGTACATATATAATAATAATAATAATAATACACAAATACAAACAACGGCATACTGTAATTATAATGAAATGAAATTTCTAAATAAAAAAATAGCTCTTGATATCATTAAATAAAAGGGTCGCGATTATCAGAGGAGAATATTAGTTACAAATGCCTACACGCATAGACAATAAAAGACCTTTTTGATATTAAAATTGATGATTAAATAATGAAAGAGTGGACTCGGAATTTAATAGGTAAGCGCCAGTCAGTCGAGATCGTAATGGGTAAATAAATATAGCAATATCAAGAACGAAACAAACACAATGCACGTTGCAAATGGCGAAATCAGCCGTGAAGTCTTTGTTGATAAATGTATAATTACTTATGATCTAGAGGCGCCTCTGCGACATAAAACGGATTACGCGGCGGCCATTGCTTCAATCAGACTCAACTTTATTATTTTATTCTCTTTCATCTAACAACTACTTCTAAGGTTGTTGTTTGTAGGCAATATCAGTGTGTACGTTTTGAAATTATATTCATTTTATATGTAATAAATCACGTTATTTGAAACGCGACCTAAACGTAATCTAAACCGGAAATGCGTGTACACATTCATTTCATTTGTGCTGCTCGTAATACTTACTGAAATGTCTTGTTGAAATTGCATTCTGCAAAACAAAAACATTCTCAAATTCAAGGAAAAAGGTATGATTTTAAATTGCTTTTGAGTATAATTGAAGTAATTGTGAAATGTACAGTTATACAAAAAGCTAATCATGGTGTGTACGTTGGACTGTTTATTCCTTTAGGAAATAACGGTTTGCAATTAAAAATTGTTTAAATTAGTGACAAAATAAACTTATTACTTAAACGTATACAGAAATAAGTTAAGGACTGATAGTAATACAAACTATTCTGCAAAGGAAGAGGACTGTCATAAGTAAGGTTAGTATACCTAGTATACAAACATTGAAAATGGACATAAAAAAATGTCTCTGCAATTGAAAATATTTACAAATAACACAACATTTTTGTATTTGTTGATGACAAAGCAAAACTTGCATAGGTATGATCTATAGCATGCCGTCGGTATTTGGTTTGAGATTCTACTACGTCTAATGTAATATGTCTTAAATTACCTATTTACATTATAAATTATATCTAATAATCATAATAACAAAGTAGTGAAGAAAAGATTCAAAAAAATCAAGAAAATAGAAAGAAGACTACTCGTTGGATTACTAGCTCCAACGTCATAATTTAAGATTAAACATAGATACAAGATTGGAAACTTTGCAACGTTTGTATGCTATGTGATACTAAAATTATAAATCGCCTAGAAGCTCTGTTTGTTATAAAGAATCAAAGAACTTGTCAAAATTACAGAAAAAAGCAACAAAAACCTCTAAAATCACATCCTGATTCTATCTCATTAAGCAGGCAACGGAAGAACTATTATTCGTTAATTTTTATTTATTATTAATTAAAAACACTAATTGGTCACTATTTTAGTACATGTAGCCTTGAGACGGTTTATTTATTCACAGTTATTAAGTTCCATACCATTTCGGTATCGATTAACCGTGACTTTCCAACATGAAAAATCTAAAAATTCTTGAAGCTTTTATGGAGGTACCTGCATAGCTTTCTTTACTATGACCTGTTACAGGTTTTATGTATGTAAGCTTCGGATTAGGACTTCTCTTAAACTAGGGCATAAAGTAAAGTTTCTTCTATTAAACCAGTTGTTTGTTGAATTGACACTGTTCCCTCCCCAGAGTATTCAGTCGCATCTAACTCGACTGTGAAGTAGATCTTAATCGAATGTCGTCTAAAAGTTGATGAGTATGAATTCTCATTTAAGGTGTTAATTGAGCTATTGCCACACTCTCTTGCGATATTTTGTCGCGACGTTTCGGAAGCTGACTCTGCTTCCTTCTCAGGGCAAACGCCTGAGGAGGAGCTTCCAAACCATCGCCACAAAATATTGCAATAGAGTGGTAATAGCCCAATGAACACCGCGAATAGATCTTAATCTTCTTCTTACCAAAGAAAATACTAAGTCAATCTTTTTCCTTGAACTAAAAAACCAGAGTTCACAAGCTTTAGCTTTCAGTTTAAGAATCTTTCAAATCGTGACGCTTTCCTTGTCAGTTTTGAAACCTTCACGGTTCATACTTTTTTTAGAGCTTTTTGTTAGAAAAATTTCTATCTGTAGATCAGCTCATAACAGTTGCAAGCAAAATCTTTTGTGTAAATTTCGAACGGTATACGTAAATTCAATATTTTCTATTTGTTTCGGAAAATAGCATGTTAGCTTAATCAGAATCATCGATCTGAAAGTTTGTTGGTTATAAAAGTATTTGTATAGCCAATAACCAGCCAACAAAGAGGTTTTGGAAAATGTGCAATGATGCAGTAAGTGTCTGAATCTTTTTGTTTGTTTTTTTTTAAATAATTTGCTCTATCCAATCTATAAAAATTGATAGTTGAGTTAAAAGAACTTTTTGTTTGGAAAGTTTTGCTTTTTTTAATTATCAGTAAAATCATCAGTATTTCCAAGAACCTCAAAATATACCAACAAGCGTCTTCTCTAAATCAGAACCTAAACTTTTAAAAATGCTTTGTTTAGAATTCAAAAACTTTTTGGTAACTATTAAATAATTTTGCTCTTCAGTAACTTAACCGTCATTTACTGTCCGATATTGGTGTTACTTCTAATACTGATATTTCTAATGAGTACCTACTGTCTATTTTAATAAAAAAACTTAAAAATTCTGAAAACTGTATAAGCACATTCTTAGAACTTCTCTGGCATCTACAGTTTGCATTTAGTTTTTCCTGATTTTGTTACTAATTACTAGTAGGTTGCAGTAACGTGCAAATTATCACAAAAGATACTCTTGATTTTCAAGAACCGTTTGAAGAATACAGAGTCATTGCTGTTGATGATACTCTACCGAAGCCCAACTTAATGTGAAACCAACTTAGATACCTCAGATGGTGAAACAGGTATTACTGCTATAGTTATTCGGAAGACGAAGAAGAACTGACCGTGAGTTATGAGTACAAAAAAGATGCTGCAGAATTCTGGAATTTTATGGTGTTGAAACAGTTTAGACTTGAAAAAGTTAAATCTGTTCGTCAGTTGAGACGCTAAGTTCAGCAGCTAGACAAAAAAGGAAACGTCGAGAAAAATTATTTACTGTATTGAATATACATTCATTCTCATCGTTCATGATATTTCAGCTTTGAGAATGAGCATTTCTGAGCTCCACGAAACTAGCTAAATAAATTCGTTGTAAACAAATCAGTAGAATACGAAGGCATTTTAAAAGATGTGGTAGAAGAATCTGTAAAAAAAGAAAAATACAGTGCGCGAAATGTTCACATTCTGACTAAAGGAATCCATTCTGGGCGAAAGGGAAAAAATAAGTTGAACATATGATATTGTAATCTGCCGTATCTACAACGCATAGCTATACGGATCAATCTACTACAACTGCCGATAGGAAATTATTGTCTCCACTATTTATAATTTTAAAAGAAAATTAGAACATTTGGACCGGTCGGTGGTGGAAAGAAATTTGTTTCAGTTAGACATACGAAAAGTTTGTGCCAAAATTTAACACATGATGCTTTTCATTCGCGTAATTTTATAAATAGGCCTTATGTCGCGTTAAGCTCATTATTATTTCTTAAAAGAACTAAAAATTAAGTAATTAAACTAAGGTAGGTAAGTACTCAACAACTGTCATTAAAAAAACCAAAAGAAGATTAATTAATATTTAATTGCCATAAAGTACTATTGTAATAGATGAAGTCGAGAAAAACGATGACACTTCACTATGAGGGATTCATAAAAACTTTCCTGATGCAAGCAATCATTTTGTGCTTCCTAGAAGAAGTACTATTAATTAATTTCTTTATCTGCTAATTCTGTTTTGATTATTTAGATTTATTTATTATTAGGTTCATGGAATTATTTCGTTCTACACAAGTTAGTAATAGATATACAGGGTGTCTCTAAATTGCATTAAAAGCTTCAGGTAGACGTCTTCCTTTATAAGGCCTGAACTCAAATCTGCAACCAGAATTTTCCCTAGTCGCTTAGTTTTCTTGTACGACGATGAAGAAGTTAACGCATTTAACACTAAATTACAAGACATCGGGCAATTAAATCTAACGGAACATTTATCCATTCAATAGGTGAACTTATTAGAAGAAAAAATTACCGCTATGAATGCATTAACTATTAACGTTTTCTTTGTAGAGAGGGTGTTAAGAATAAGAGATTTAGTAAAAACAGATATGGCAACTACGCAAACACTGTTTACTTGGATGAATCTAAACAATTGTTTACATCATAATTCATCTGTTACATTTTGACATTTGTGGTTAGCTGGCGTTAGACATACATTTTGTAATTTGAGTTATTCTTGGACATTTGCTGTTTGGTGTTGAGTTTCTTCTTAATTATTTTTTATTCCGTTTCCGCTGTTTGTTGACTTTTTGTTTTTGTTAAAACTTTTATTCCGTTCTGTTTCTGTTTACTGACTTGCAGTTCCCGTTTTTTTCTGGTATGTATTAATTCTAGTTTTTGTATTTCAGTTTTATAGTTTAGTTTTTCTTTAGTTTTGTCATGGAGTATGCAATATATGAGTATACCGACATGATTCTGTTTGTTGGGCAATGTAATGGAAATTACAATGAAGCTGCCGGACTTTATGCAGAACGTTCTACAAATAGACGCCATACAAGTCATAACGTTATTCGAAATGCACACCAAAGGCTTAGAGAATCTGGAAATATTATGCCAATTCATAATTTAAATGGAGGTAGGCCGCGAGCAGTCAGAAATGCCGTTTAAAGCACGTGCCATTGTTTAAGTTACTAGTATATTAAAATACAAGTTGCAGAAGGCATCTATTCAAGCACGAATTTGAAATTCCGAAACGAGCCGCATAGCGGCGAGTTGAGAAACAAATGAGTGCTTGAAGGACCTTCTGCAACGAGTGTTTTATACTATTTTTTCTATTTTGCTGCTTTATACCATTTTCTAAATTAAAAAATAAAAATTTTAAATCTAGTGAATTTTACAGTGGTTGGTGACATTTATGTGGCGTAATTTTGGGCGGCTGTGAAAAAACTTCTTTTTCATTGTTATTTATTAATTTGCTTTGCTTTTTGACGTATGACAGACAGTTCAACGCTACCAACATCAATACAGTAAATTTTACTAGTCTATTCTATCACGTCAACGACTTATTCTAACATTCAAATGACGTCATTTGGGTGCTTGAATAGACTTATTTTAAATGCAAAATAGAAAAAATACATTTTATTGTTACAAAACGTACAGGTACCACTAATATTTAGATTTCAACTACAAATAAATAATTAATTTTTAAAAATGTAGTTGACACTCATGTGTCCATAACCAACCCTGCAGTTTATATGCAACATGCGTATTATAACAGAAATGGCTATCACTCAAAAATTGTGTTAATTGTATGTTATCCAAATCATCATTTACGGTGTAACTAAATACCTATTACTGTTTTTTACATTTGCAATCTGCAACTACATGATTCATTCGTCTTCAAATGCAGTAACATTTAAGATGAACTTCTACGGAAATATCAGGCAGGAGGTACTTCGTCTTGGTTGTTAGAAGATTTGGGCTGTCCGTCGCAGCAATTTCTAATGACTCCACATCAGAATCCTATTTTAAATACCTTGAAATTCAATTATAATCGTGAGCACATTAGAGCACGAGCTACTGCAGGAAAATGTATTGAAGTTTTCAAAATTAGGTTTTGCTGCAATTTTCAAGATAGGGTCTAGTCCAGAAAAAGCAGGTACTATAATCAGTGCTTGTGCCATGTTGCATAACACTATGATTGATTATAATGCATCTTTACCTGAAGAAATAATCGTATATGGAAATGGAGGAATTCCTCCTTTTATCGCCAACAATATGGGAACTCCTGCAGGAAGCATGGATCACTAGAAACGGAATAACTTAAACTTATTTCTAAAATGCATTTATTTGTTTTTCAAAATGTTTTCTACAATATTAATAAAGTTTGAAATATTATTATTTAGTGTTACTAAATTTGCATTTATTTTGTACAATTCTATTTAACAGTAATACTCGCGAAAAACTTTTCGATTACGTCTTGTATTATTAGTTCTTCATTGTGCTGGACGAAGAATATCTGACTGTATGTAACATTTTCATTAGAATTCTGAAACGGAGCAAACGCGCTCATCACGAAGTGTTTTGGCATTGCGGTTAAACACTAATTCGTTGATCCAGACTTCGATATAACAATAAGGCACGATAATTTACAAACAAGTACAGCACGTTTTTGCTAAAACATCCTGTATATAACAAAGTGTCAAAGGAGTTGCTACTTACTGCTTTTAAGGGAGCTATTAATAAATACGCAAGCAGAAATTAATTTAATTTTCTTTTCCACAACATAGTACTTCTCCAAGAAAACTTTACCCCTACCGCGAAGGGATCTTCTGTAAGTAGACGGCAGTTTGCTTCAATTTGTTATTAGCCAATATGTAAAGTAAGAACTATTAATTTTAATTAAAAAGCATTTTCGTTGTCAGTCGTGACAAGTATTTTCACGTTGGTTGCATTCGGATTGGATGAGTGTCTCTATGTGTTACTTGATATTGACAAAAGCACAAATAACTTTTATTAAATGTGCAATTTAGTGTTTAGATGTCTTCTGCGTAACGTCACTAGAATTTATAATCTTCAGAAGAACAATAGGTGCCAATACTTTTTATCAATTATTAATGTAATAATGCATAGCAGGTGTAACGGTTTAACAATAGATATAAGTAACAACAGTGCATAAAATCTATAAGTACAGATACATCTTCAACATCTAAAATCGCTTTTAGTAGATAAAAAAATTACATGTTGTTTAGTTTTTTATGCTGTATAACATCATGAATATCATCAAAATCAATGTTTTAGTGTGTGATCATGTCATTGGATCCTTTTCAGCGCAACATAATCTGTTAAATAAGAGAAACTTCTTGAAATTCAGATTTCCCTTGTGTAGTGTCGGTCGATTACGAGGAAATAGCCATTAATTTATTTACAAGGGTAAAAAGGAAAACTCAAGATTCACATCAACTCGCAATTAAGTAACAAAGACATAGCAAAATCCGTGATTAAACTGCTAGTGTACTGTACATAGAAAATGAAATGAATCAAACATGACATGAAATAAAAATTGTACATTATCAAGTTATCACATTGATTTATAGACGAGAGTAAGCAGTACTATGAAAAGGATTAATTCATGTTACAACTTATTACAGTCACATCAGGTGAAGCTACGTGTATTGTGCGTATTCTCAATACATTTTGCTTGAACTGTTCATATATACATGTTAACGAAATTTACAATAAATGGAAGCGTCTCTAACGCAATATTTTATACAACAATTATAAATAAATTCAAATATTCAAATATTTATCTGTAAGTATCGCGTTTGTTAAAAGTTTTACAGGCTTATTTATGTTTTAAAATTTCCCATAAAACACTTTTAATAGCATTTTCTAGATATGCCAATCTACGAAAACGCTAGTCCGTAGTGTGAAGTCAACATTTGTTCTTGACACACGTTGAATGCACAACGCTGAGCTTTCAGATTGCGATCGCACCCTGTCGCGTGCATTTGACATTTGTCGGTTACGTTTCAGGGGCATTGCTGTTGTACCTTGTTTTATCATTATTGTTTGCTTTTAGCTTTACCGCACATGTTTGTGAAAAAAAACGAACTTTCCAACAGCAGTTTTGTTTTTAACAAATAAACAAGAAATAGTCCGATTCGTAATTGCCAATGTTATAACTGAAAACAGAATTATGGATAGCTACCTATCATGTCTATAGCTAGTTTGAGTTGCTAAAAAATTGATTTTAATAACAGAAAATCCAAACTATAATAACTATAAAATTATGTAACAAGCGCAAAATCAATAAATTGTCTTTCTTTTTTGTTTTTAATATTATCCAAAAGTTGCTCTAATGGTTCCTCAAAATCAAATCTCAATATTTATGTCCACTGCCTGTTAATATTATTTATTGACAGTGGGAGAGCTCAAATTATTATTTTTATTTGAAAAGTCTTCTTTTCTTTTATTGCTTTATATAACTTGTTTTGCTTTTCTCTTTCTCTTTTCATAATATTTTCACCATTTCAAACAAATTCAATATTTCTGTACAAAACAAAGTTGACATATGAAATAGCAAAAATTTTTCTTCTGTTTTTTTCTTTTGCGTTTTTGCCTTTTTATTCTGAGAAAATCTACTGGGTCGTTCAACCGTGCAATGTTTCATTAGCTTTCTTCATTACTTACGTTCCAAATTTTCTTGGTAGTGTTGATAGTTTTCTTGTTTTTTCATCTTTTCCCAATACTTTTTCTCAGAATCTTCATTTTGGTTATCCTCAGAATCCGTGGAATTGTTTTACGATGTTACATTTCGTTCGAGCTATTGGAAAAAAGAAAAGAAAGCCATATATGTCTTATTTCCCCTTTAGGAGCTCAGAGATTTTCTTTACCCACGAATAGGAATTTATGAAGGTGTCTGAAGTAGTTAATTATGTGGAAACTACAATTCCGGGATTCACCTACACTACTTCCGAAAACCACGAAAACCTATAATGAGAACAGTCGGTGTGAGACCTCCTGAGTGAAAACCTAAACTGTTGCTATTCACTCACTTACTTATTTTCGGTGTCCGTAATTAGGTATCTCTATACGAGGGTGGTCTGAAAAGTTTCCGACCTCAACGTGAAGATGGCAGCACTCGTAAATAAAAGCTACTGAATTTCGTTGTTCATCTGTTGACAGTTACTCACCAATGTTTCAGCCATTTTGGACGCGCAGTTTTTATGTAACAGTCGTTTGAGTGAGTTGATGCGAGTTTTTTTGTGAAAATGGACAAAATCGAGTATCGAGCTGTCATTAAATATTTGTTTTTGAAAGGCAATACGCCTTCGCAAATAAAAGATGAGTTGGATTCTGTGTATGGGGACTCTGCACCATCATTTACCACAGTGAAAGTTTGGGCTGCTGAATTTAAACGTGGCCGTAAGAGCTTGGGAGACGATGAACGTTCGGGACGTCCAAAAACTGCAACTACCGACGAAAACTTCGCCAAAGTTCACCAAAATGCTAGACGACCGCCGAATTAAAGTGAGAGAGATAGCAGAGGTTATGAACATGTCAAAAGAACGTGTTTGTCACATATTAAATCAACATTTAGGCATGAGAAAGCTGTCCGTGCTTTGGGTGCCGCGTTTGCTCACGTTGGACCAAAAACGTGTTCGAATGAATATTTCCAACGCTCTTTTGGCGCAGTTTAGGCGAAATAAATCCGAGTTTTGGCGCCGATTAATTACTGTAGATGAAACTTGGATACACCATTATACGCCCGAAACAAAAATACAGTCCAAACAGTGGACTGCAAAGGGGGAACCGGCTCCAAAAAAAGCAAACACTGTTTTTTCGGCTAGGACAGTGATGGCGACTGTTTTTGGGGATAGTCATGGAGTTATTTTAATCGATTATCTTCAAAAAGAAAAAACCATTACAGGAGCATACTATGCATCATTACTTGACAAGCTGAAGAAAAAGAAAATCCTGTTTCACCAAGACAACGCACCGTCTCACACCTCAGCGGTTGCCATGGCGAAAATCCACGAATTACGGTTTGAACTGCTTGACCATCCGCCTTACTCACCAGATCTAGCCCCAAGCGACTTCTTTTTGTTCCCTCATCTAAAAATTGCGCTCGGAGGACAAAGATTTTCGTCAATGAAGAGGCAATCACCTTCGTGAACAATTATTTTGCAGAGAAAAATGCCGAGTACTATTTGAACGGGTTACAGAGATGGGAGCATAGCTGGGAGAAGTGTGTAGAGTTACAAGGAGACTATGTTGAAAAATAAAAAAAAATGTCTTGTATCTTTGTTAGGTCGGAAACTTTTCAAACCATCCTCGTATGTGTCATTGGACATGCAAGTTGTCATTTACACCCGTCCATTAGAAATCTATACGTGCGAAGATTTTAAATCGAAAATACAAATAATACGTTCAAAATTACAATTTATTATCTTATAAAGCTTGTGCACAGAATTCTAATAAATCTTACTTGTACCAGATTTACAAATAGCTTTTTGACTTAAAGCTACTGATTATTACAAATCCCCAAATTGGCTTCAACGTCACTCAGTCTTAGGCTAAGAATGTTATTTCGATGGATGTAAACCTAAATCAAAGGTCATTTTATTTCAGCCATGCGAAAGCATATAAAAAAATAACCAGAGTGTCGTAAGTAGACATGGATATTTTGCCAGCGGTAACAGACAATTAAAGGGTTGCTAATTAGAACAGAAAAGCTAACACTGTAGAAGTCAGTTTCTCACGGCATTTCAAATTGCTTACTTATTGTAGGTGTAATTAAATTTGTTGTGACGCGAGGTTTGGCAATGAATAAGAATTGACGACTATAATTTATCCGTTCTAGTAAATATCGATCATGTACTCTGTAAATTCTAAAACTAGATGTTATTGGTGATTTTCAGTTTGATTTCAAGTTTCTTTACATTTAAATGTAAAACAATAGAACCAAAAGAGAGTTACGTTCAAATTTTAATTCTGCAGCTATAAATTAGAAATTTTGTTAATTAATCATAAAAAAAGTTACAAGTTGTTAAAAAACGTATTTTAAATACTGTATTTAACCTGTTGAAGTATAAGAATATTTCTGCACGTAAATTTGAGTTAATTTCTGTTTTCATGCTAAATGCCTTTTGGGCTTCCTATATAATGTTGGGATATTACAGCAAGTTAACACATTTATTACAATATGCAGTAATGAAAAACTACTGATGAATTAATAGTGTTTTCCTGAGTAGCCGAAAAGTATTGCTATCACAATTAGTAAAAAAGAAGCTTTTAGGGGCCAAACTGCGTTAAAAGACTCTTGATATACGTAAGTGAATATAAATAATAGAAAGAATTGTAAATCTTGATAACGTTGTATTTGCACACATTCATTATGCAGAGTAAAAGTTTTTAATTTTTGCTTTCTGTTTGCTTTACAAGCAATTAGCTGATCCAGTTAGAAACTGGCAAATACTGAATAATAGTTGTGTTATCTACATGCTTGAAAGCAGACTTTTCTTTGATTAAATTACGTAACCAGTATATTTAATTAAAGTAGATTAAGATAATAATAGAAAACAGACAATATGGTATTTACTTACCGATCTTCCTGTTGGTTAATGAAGTTGATTAATTGAAGATAACAAGAGGACAGCAATAAATACATAAAATATAAAAGTTTTGTTTTTAATTATTAATAATTTCATTTTTGAAAACAGTAAGTTTTATACTGGACATTATGAAATTGAGTATTGCGTAATGAAATTACTTTGTTAAAATACAAAACATCAGAGTAATTTAAGCATTTAACATAACCTCAATACACCAAAAGTTAAAATGATTTTCGTTATTACTGAGAAGCTGCCATTGCAATATATTTCTTTGATATTAGTGAAAGAAACAAATCTAATAAACACTGAGTATGCCAATAATATCCTTATCTTGACAAAGAGATTTGAAAGTTCCAAACTTTAGTGAATTGATTCAGACAATTGAGAAGTAATGCAGGTTGAGCCACATCTTGAAAACTACATGCTACTTATGTTCATGAGTAAAACAAAAACACCTTGTTGGAGATAGAAATATCGTTCACTTTCAAAGATATTTCAGTTTGGCTAAAACTCAGAATGATACATCCCCTGTGTTTCTTGATCAGAAGAAGAAAAAGAAGATGACTTGTGCAATGATGAAAATGCAGTTATTGGGAAAACAGAGAAACAACAAGAAATAATTTTTATAATAAAAAAAAGAGGAAACTTGAAGCGAACATTAAAGAGAGTATCTTTCTACCAAAAAAACTGAAATTTATGCCTTTCAGATCTAAAGATCTCAACTTTTCGAAAAGTGCAAATGAAAGTTTTAGGTCATCATTTCAGTTTTACAACGTTGTATTTCTATTGCAGATATAAATGTCAGTAAAATTATTCTAACTTTCTAAAAATGAACAAAAAATTTTACAACAGCGAACAGTCACTGTCAGTCTCAAAATTATAAATCTCCTGGCTTTTAAGTTGTAAGAAGTTGTTGGGTCAACTTGCAATATCAGGATGGTTTTTCAATCTGTACAGCTTTTAGACAGGAGTAACTGCAATAGGCTGACTAATCAGTACCTAATCTATTTTTGTCTCTACAAAAATAACGGGGAAGATTTCGCAAAATAGTTTGTTCACGTTTAACTGCTAGTGTAGGTTTCAACTTTAATTATTGTTCTTTAACTGCGTAATTTCTTCACATCCTCGAATTTCTTTTGTTAGTTAAAATAAAGTTTTCAAATCGGCAATTACAATTGTAACAGTTATTGTTTTGATATCTACATTAGAATTTGTTTAACAAACATATTTGTATTTCTCTTGAGTACATTTTTAGTCATACCGAAAAAAATCTAAGCATAAGTAGTTTCAAATGAAAATCAGAAATACAACCTGGGTGGATCAAAGTGGGTGTAGTAATGCTTTGTAATAGAGATTCAAGCGACATCAGCAAAAAAAAATCAGGAAATTAAACATAAGATAAAGAAGTAAGGTAATAGCAAAAATAGACATTTCCTTTCTTCTACCTACATTATTTATTATGACAAATAGTCCTTCTTCACAACAAGTTATTTGTTAATGAAGAACAATGTGTGTTTGAGATCAATACAGCAAAGAAAAAGTTAGCACAATCTTGAATGATTCATTTAATTTCGGCTATGATAAGATTGTTATTAAAACAATAGAGGATGAGAATAGGTAAGGAATTGCAACACAAAAACGAATTTTTTGTTAAAGTTGTTTTTGCATTACTTTTTTAGTCCTAGTTCGTTTAAAATATAGTTTGCAAAATAAAAAAATTGTTTCAAAACCAATTTAGCAAAAAACCCAATTTTGTATAGTAAGTAATTGTAAATGCAATCATTAATGGCATACTGCAAGATGCATCCTTATGAAATTTTATTGAATTAGTTATATTTGACGACTTTTATACTATGGGCTAGTGATGTAGGACTATAAAATAATATTCGTCAAAATAATGATAGTTAAGCTTGACTGGAACTTTATTGTCTTTTTATTTCTTGTAAACAACGCAAGATGTCGTGAGGATATCTTTCGTATGTTTGATACTATACTATATCTATATGTCTATCATTTTCGGTTGTAACATACGTATGTACGTCAGTAGTGGTAATCAGACCGATCTAATTTTTATCTTATACTGAAATTAATACCGTGCGGAAAAAAAACAAAGCCAGAGTCAGCTGCGATATATCGTACCAGCCATGACCAACTTTGACTTTGCTCTATTTTTTATTTAAACTAAGATATCAACAATTTTTTATTTTTAATGGCATTGTTTTGCATGTTTCAACATTTATGGCATTTGCATTCAACTTGAAAGATATAGCGGATATACCAGTAAGAGTCATTTAGAGTACAGTTGCATATGCGAAAGAGTTGGTTCACCATGTTTATATTTTTGAAATAATTAGTCCTCCATTGAAAGAAAGTCATTTTCTCTCTTCCACTCGTCAAGAACACCACGTGCGGGTATAGTCTCCAGGCATTGCCCACTTCTTTCTTCAACGGTTGCATATGTCTTGAGCAGTTGATGTCTTAGTTTTGACCTCGACCAGGCTCAAATCGGGTACACCAAAAGTTCTATTCTTATATACGCAGGGGAACAGTAAATTTGAAAAAGCTGTAAGCAGCAAAAGGGTTAATTATGTTATGCGTTACCATACCAAAAAGACCTGGACTTAGAATACAAATCATAAGATAGACTCTTTGATGCATTTTAAAATTTTATCATATGGTACGGTAGTGGATCAGGTCCCAGCAGCTAGAATTTCTATTTTTTAGGGGATATTAAAATCCTGGATCAGAGCTTCCCGTTTATATTAGACCAATAGTTCTTCTATGGCTTTACCTTCTTCTACTAACTCAACTACAAAAGAATGTTTTCATTTTACTGATTGAGTCCAGTGGTAGACCATCCAAATTCTGTCTCTTTTTAATTTTTCTCTTTGCCATTTCCACATTATCTTGACGCCTCGCTCATTAAGATAACTAAACCATAAGAAGCACTGCTGAAACTAAAAAAGTTAAAAAGTTAAAACCTAATAAATTGGAACTATGAAACCTTCAATTTCATTTTACTCACAAGTGTTAACAGTTTGTTTATCATTTTAGGTTTAAAGTGGACAAAATGAATTTCGATTTTATTTCAATATCTCTTTGATTTCTAGATAATAAACTTCACTGAGATTAGCAATAATGAAATTTTGATGGTCAAGATTTATTGTGCTAACAAGTGTTTATAAAAGAGTACAATAGTACCACCACTGAAGTAGTGTAGAGCTGCAACAAATTGAACAAAAACGTACTTTTAGCGCCTATTGTCTTCTGCTAGGATATAAAATATATTTTATTAATAGATACCAAGTTTTGACATTAAAATAAAATCGTTTTTAAATTTATAGTCGTGTATAAATACGAAGTATATTTAAAACCACAACTATAAAATTTTGCTACTGAATTGTTTTGTGGTTTACCACTGAAAGTAGTTACATTTAGAACCTAGATAAATTATGAATTGCCTGCTTATACGACCATAATTTTAAATTTTATATTTATTTATAAATATAATTCAAAGGGAGATGTATATTTATAAGCTGTGTTGGTAAAGTTTAATTTTTTTTCTTCATTTTGCGTGGTTGCAACAACTTTTATTCTGTTGTAAGTGTACATTGTGAAGATTGATTCTGAAGAAGTCTGAAATAATGAATGTCTACGTAAAAGTTAATAAACAGTCACATGTAATTTATTACCGCTTGTTTACCTTTACCAAACAATAATGATAGTTCAGAAACCTTAGTTAAAATGTAGTTGAACATTTATAAAACTTGATTGTTACTATACCAAATTTCATACTGAAAGTCTTTTTTATAATAATAAGTTTCCCTGCAAAATAACTAAAAAAACTTACAACAGCACCGACAAAATAAATCTGTAATTCCTTGGTTAATTCTCTAAAGTTTGAATGTGTCAAATCGCAGAAACTTAACAAGAACTTTATAAACTTTATAGACACTGTAATTATCTAGTTATAAGCGACTCTTTTATGTATTCGATAGAGTATTCTCAATATCCCAGTTCAATTTTCAATTTTAATCTTTTGAAATCAAAGGTTGGAAGTTGCCTGTAAAAAGGGCTTGGTCGGTTACAAGCATTATAGTATGTAAATTGTGTATGCATTTTCATTTAATTTAAGGTTCCATTTCCAAAACCACTGTTACTACAGATCTATTGCTTGTGTTTGCGAATTAAATCATAAAGTGTGAGGTAAGCTTTTGTATACTTACCACTATATTGCATTTTTACTAGCAACAATTCAAAATGTAATTTGACAAAATGGTTCAGCTGTTAATCAATCTGATCTTTCTATGAATTCGCGTCTTTCAGGATAGTACAGGTAGATTTATCTTTCTGACTTTATATTTTCTAGACTGGAAAATTATGTGCAGAAGTTATTGGTTCATATTTATTTATTTACACACTAGTCACAATTATCGATAAAACTTGTCAGGCCGATTCTGTAAAAAATGATATTATTATGCTCTTGATTCATAATCACCTGTTTAATAATTTTCAGAAAATTTCAAATTTTGTATCTTGAAATATAATTACGGTAATTAATGATTTTTGTAAAAACTACTTCAATCACCGTCATTACGAAGTAATTCAATTTAAGGCAAAATACAGCGTTAAATTAACCATGTCTTGACCAGTTTCATGATTACTTCAAGAAATAAATAATTCAAATTATTCAAAACTATAGTTGATTTTCCATAAAGTACTTCTTTTTAAAGGTAAGTTAACTGTGTTTACGTCACAAAAAGCTACAAACTACTAAATTGTATTTTTAGATGATTGCTCTTAAAAGACTCCGTGGTACCAAAGTGTCGCTAGAGCAAAATTTCTTGATAGTGTCGAAAAGAAAGGCTATTTCAACAATGAAGTCGTATCGGCTTAAGGCAAAAGAAGTTAATGGGCTTTGGAATTTAGATGATCTGAAGTTTTATTGACTGGAAGAGTTGAATGTAGAAGAACGCCAGAGCTGACCCTGAACTTGTGGAAATTACAAAGACCTAGACTATCTAAGAACCAGGCAATTGATTTATAATGAAAGCGAATTAGCAGTACTGAGGGTAACCGCGGCAGAAAATGTACTTTTAGATATAGAATTTTAAATGAAAACCAAATAGTTATAATACAACTTCGTTTTCATTAACTGAGTCTGTAAAACTATATGCAAATTAAGTGTTGCAATAACACAGTTCTAGTTCTTTTAACGTTGTTAATGTTAAAAATCTTGATATAATTAATTGTTGAATAAAATTAACAAGAATAGATTATTAGAATAAACCATGAAGATTTTTACAAAATTTAGTTGAGTTGGAAATAATCATAGTGTTGAAAATTATAATACTCTTCACTCACATATCTAAATTTGCAGTGAATTCCCGTCTAATTTTCCTGACAGTGGCAAGAAGATTTCTTCTGTCTTTTCTACTTCTTCTTTCTGCTGTTCTTCTATTTTGTTCTACGACTATATTATGCATAGCTGCACATGTGCATAGAATGTGTTATGGCTGTAGTGAAGTAGTCAATAGTTTAGGAAACATAAAAATCTTTGTTTTAGGACGTAAAAACATAGTCCGACGCTATTTCTAACGGAGGCATGTTTCGAACTATATCTCAATTATTGGTGTACTTAGAGCAGAGCCCAAAGCTGGAGATACTGGATACCGAGAATTCTCAAGAAACCAAGTACTTCTCTTGTAAATGTTTGTTCAGGGTGGAACTTTGTCAAAGTGCTGCATTATGTGTGGCACCTGGATATCATGTAGTATTTGCATTTCCGCGTATGCGCGTGTTCAATCAATTGAATTAATGGTATTGAAAATTTACAATTTTTCAAAATTTGTTTTTACTTCTTAAATATTTTATTAATGGTTTTGCTGACCCTTGATTGGGTTGGTCAACGTAGCAATCTTTGCCGACAGAACTTTGGTAGCTGCCTTGACCTATAGAAATGTAACGTTGCGTTACTAGAATTCTAATATAGGTGGGTGTGTATAAGTGGATCAAATTCCCACTTTTATAATTTTTATAAAGCGCGGTTCTATCAATGGAATCAACATTTCTTGTACTGGTGCAGCAGAAAGCTATAGTATTTACAAAAGCAAGAAAAACTGGCACATTCCCGTAGCACTCTGAAACTTCTATGGGAGTGGGGAAAACTCTGCAAAAGCCTTGGATCTGACGAAAGAAAAGCTAAAATTACTTCTAGAGTTGGTATCCTGCCTATCTGCAAACCAGGTGATGAACTATTTAAATAAAAACTCAACATTCATATAAAAAACAAATCATCAATGAAGAGATTTACATGTAGCTACAGGAATTAAGAAACGGATAATTTTAAAGATACCAACTCCAAAAATGAAAAACAGAAAATATAATTCGACTTTGTTTATGGCAACTGCTCGGCGGAAATGTATGCAGAACCTCCAACAAACTGAGTACTGTAATAATGCATCTTGGCCATGCAGTAGAACTTCTTATTACTACCATCAACAAATATACTGAAACCTTCACTGTTTTGCAAAATTCGACTTTTTAGGTTGTTAATGTTGAAAGCTCTGATGTATTAACTGCTAGATAAAATAAAAATTAAAATATATATTTTATTGGAAGGAGATATTTGCAACACTTAGGATTGCTATTAAAATTAATTGACGACCAAAAACCCATAAATGAAGTATATCCCAACGTGTACACGTACGTTGAAATAAAGAATGTGAATAATCAAGGACATCGAAAGTAGTCAATATATCGTTTAATTAACGTTATTCTACCGTTGACAAAATCACGTTAAATCTCTTACCAAAACATAACGTGACTATTTCAACCAAACACATTGATTTGACCATATTAACGTATTTTCAACGTCAGATTCTTGCTCTTGTGCACGTTGGTGTATTTTCGACCTACAATCAATTCAGATGCAATTGAATAAAATAGTGGTGCAATCGGCCATTACAGTTTAGCTGAAATCGTCAAAATTAGCGTAGAAATTATTATCCAATGTCCTCAATTCATATATCTAAATCTAAAATTAATTTTTGTCTAATTCTCTTGCCAGTGATGAAGAAGTCACTGCTGACAACTGAAATTTCTTCTACATATTTCTTCATCTTCCTGATGCTCTTCTTTCACGCAAAAGTATATTAGAGCTGTTTGATACTATGCTAGATTTTCTGTACAAATTAATTTCTTTGAAATTTTCGGTGCAAACAGAGTTTACATAGATATTTTTCTAGAAATTTTTAACAACAAAATTTTTATAGAACAGGTTCTAGAAATTGGAAATTTCTTGCATAAAATGCGCAGTAAACGTGAGCGCGTCCATGCACAAACCGACATCAGCTGATCGTCGGCACGTCTACTTGCTTCCCTATTATTTGAGGTTATGTTTACGAGTGGCATTAGAGAAATTTTTGTAAAAATTCTTTTATAAAATTTCTACAAAATAGCATAGTGTCAAACAGCTCTTACGCAAAACTGTACATGTGCATATATCTACATACATAAGGACAATCTGATCAGAAATAAGAAAAAAATCGATTTTTCTGTATTTTAAAATATCTAAGTGTAAAGTTGAAATAAATACATTTTGAGTTTTTAAAAACAACTACTGAAATCTTCCACGAAGGGTTTGGAGATAAAAATATAAGATCAGATAGACATAATAATAGTTCACCGAAAAAGAATAAAATTATTTGACATTTAGGAACCAATATTTAAGGACATTTTAATGTGTAATACAAATTGATAACATTCTCCTAAATGTAAGCCAAACTACAACATTAACTTCCTAAAGATAATCTATAATTTATGAAGTTTGAAACATGTAGCAGGTAACTGATGTCGAATATTTAGGATTAATTAAAGTGTAGTTGACATTTTCATGTGTTGTTTTTTCACATCCCACATTTTACTAATTGTCTTCAGATGCCAAAACATCGCCCTTTAGTTTGGAGCAGCACTTAAAATTGGAACTGTAACTGTAAAATAAATTATGATGTGAAAAAGTTGTTATATTAATGACTGAGTCTGGCTCTAACCTCTCAGCTGAATGATAAACTGCGAATCACTCTCTTATAGAATAGTCCTGATTAAAAAGGTGATTATACAAATCAGTCATCACCAATTTTGGCCTTAATCACCCTACAGAGTAATAAACTACCAATCACTCTTTTATAGAATAAACCTGCGATGTCATACTAAAGCTTCTCATTGTCATTGCTCTGTTTTCTGGAATCAAGTTCCTTTGGAACATAGATGACTAGCTTTTAAATATTGCGTGTTATGAAACTTTGCTATGGTTTCTCAGATTGACTCTTAATAACCAAATTTCATATATAGCCATTTTCGTGTAAATCTAGTCATAATCAGAATTTTGTTTTGCTGAAACAAAATAATAACTTTTTTGAATTGGATCAAATGATTAAATTAAAAGAAGTTGGAATAGAGATACAAAATGAATGAATTTCTTGTTATTATTTTTCCTAGATTACAAGCGCAGAATGTTATTTGGTTAGAATTGAATTCAAAAGAGACCAGACCTTACGCGGGTGTCAAAATCATAACTTGATTTAGAAGAAATACTACATGCATCTTAGATTTGTGAACCAAAAGCTAATGAAAGAAAGACAAAAGCGAGCAAGAAGAAAGCGTGAGGTATTAGGAAAGTTTTGGTTTTGTACGCTTATTTGGGTATAGAAATTAAAAATAAATTGCGCTAAATTTTCAAGTTAGAAACAGTAATTAACAAGTAATTTTTCATTCTAATTAGTTAATTACAACAATTGTTATATTTATCAGTTATTGTCCCCTGATGCAGTACGAGCAATAGCTCTTATTTAGGATAGTAGAAGTCAACGGCACGTGACCAATATTATAAGGGTATCACAAGCGACCATTCACTGTAACTTCTTACTGCTTAAGAAGGTTCGAGGAAAGAGTGTAAGTGAAAGGATTGCAAGCTGGATTAATTGTCCTGAAGACCTGGGAATGTGAATCTCTTCGACAACACAGAGTAACTCGACTTGCAATTGCTTGGAAATACCTGAACTGGAATTCCAACTAGTGAAGCCAAGTATTCTTTACGGATGAGCCAAGATTTTGTCTACAGTCTATAGTGATGACCAACAAAGAGTATAGAAAAGAGAAGCGTGCTCAGTGCAGCAATATTGTTCTCAGGGTGGGTTTTAATCGAATGTCATGATGATCTGGGGAGGGATTTTTGCGAAGGCCCGAACGAAAGTTGTGATGGGTTGAGGCTACATCAACCTTGATCGATACGACAGATATTCTTCTATATGAGTATGTTGTACCTTTTGCACCTCTTATCAGCAATAATTGTTACACTGTTACTCGTTCATTTTGATTTAGCCCGCTAATTTCTATTTTATATTTACAAACATTTGTCTTCTTCTTCGTTCTAAGCCAGCGCAAAACCTTTTGCAAGTCTAAAAAACTCGATATTTGTTCTTATCAGGTTTCTGATTATTGTTTACCGACAATCAAACCCAATGCTGATGATATTTGTATTTCCTTCAATTTTAGACAAATTCAAATATAAGTAGACATCTATTTGTGGCAATTACTGTGATTCTGGGTGTTGAAAACTTCAAAACTTCAAAACTCAAAAAGCAACGATGAGAATCTTCGAGAATCTTCGAGAATCTTGATATTGTTATTTTATTATATTGTCTTTCCATGATGCTGACAAAATTTGTTGTAAGATTTCTGGCTATATATAAATAAAGTTTGTTAGTCATATTGCCAAAAAACATATTACGCTGCCGTTTTTTGCACGGCAGCTTACGTTAATATTGTGATAACCTTGTAAAAAGCCTTGATTTCTACAACTAAGCAAATCTTCAAAAAATTATCAAAACAACTATAATCCTAGCTAACAAATAAAAAACATCACAACTTTTAGTAAAAAGTAAACAACAATAAGTCTACAAAATTCTGTTTATATAGAATGCAGAAAAATATGTTATCGTTTTATTAGTCGTTATTTTGCATTGTTAGTTTATTGCTCCAATTACCTTAATTGTTTACAATTTGATTTAAACACTTAAATATAGTAATTTTCAGCTTTAATTGTGCGATGAATTTACAGTTTTTTAAATTTTATGATTTCATTTGGGTTTTTTATCGATTTTTTTCCTGATCTATTGTTTTACTACTTTTTTGTGGTTTTTTTCTATCTTGTTATAATATTTGAAAGTAACCTCAATATTAGTTTTTGTATCGAATTCGTAAAAATATTAATTACCATGTTAACGTACCCATTTGTTTTTAGAACTTAAATATCGTATTGATCATTGTTTTTCGTGTTCCTGTTTTGAATTGTGACTAAGAAGATATGGTATAAACCATAACCTAACTAATTGCTAATACCGAGATATCTTTGATAAATCTTATCGTCAGTATTATTTCTTGTTTATTAGTGGAATACAGAGTATATTTCATACTACCACATGTTATTAAACTGACCAAATAGAAAAATTGGTATTTATACTTGATGGGAGATAATCTACTATAGCAGGAGTGATTACTGTGCCTCATTGTAAGTAACAACTTGCAGTATCATTGTATGAGTTTGAACTCGAATTTGATCTACACATCTTGTACACTTGCTTCCGTCTGCAAATATCACGAATAAGAAGTGTAATGTTTCAATTGTTTTGGCAATTTTTATTTTTGTCTCATTCCACTTTTAATAGAATTTGTATTAGACTAAAGTTTTATTTTTAAGGTCTTAAATTTGAATAAAGCTTTATTTTTCGCATCACGTATATCTATAGTACTTTTTATCAAAACACTCTGTGTTCGCAAAAAGAACTGACAAGTATCTTCCACTGAAATTACTTCGGTGTCGAATTTAATATTGGCTTTCTTCTAGAAAAGTTGAAACTTTCTGTAAACTGCAAAAACTGAGACTTTTTGAATTTAGTGCATTTGTTGCATTTTGTACTAGCAAAATACAGAGGATACAAGGCAAAATACAGGAGAAAATAAATTGATAAGTAGGTTCTCAAGGCAATGCTTTTGTTTGAGTTAAATCTTCCAAGAAGCAATTAGTACACTGCTAATTACTCTCTTTCCAATTCTATTGTTAACCTACTTATAACAGGACAAAGGATTCTTTGTGCTTTAATCGCCATTACTGGCAATTTCTCCAAAAACAATATTTTCTTTTTGTTTGGTATACGGTTATAAAATTTTATATTCAGATTTAAAAGTAACTTTTTGCCAAATACTCGGACTGTTCATTATAATACTCAACTTGGTGCTATGTCGATATCGTCGCTTCGTCGGTTAAATAAAAAAAAGTCGAATCTATACAATTTACTAATTCCAGAAAAACAAAAGTTTCGCCACATAAATTTCCTGCCAGCTGACAACATGATTACCTATATTATTTATATCACTTACAAATAAAGCACTTTCTTATGCTTTTGTGAAATTTTTACTTCTTAACTGGTTTCGATAGTAATAATCACTAAGTAAGCTACTACAATGTTTATATTGGTACTAAATAAAACTTTCGTTATTACAATTCTCATTTGTTAATGACACATTATTATTGTGAAAACCGGTTGAGAAATAAAAACTGTAGAAAAACATAAGGAAGATACAAGTAGGTCATATACGACTATCGTACATAGTCTGTAAAATGCCTAGATCGCAGATTTTTGGAATCAGAATGAGGTCGTTTAACCCAATTTACCTAAATATATCAAGAACCTTTTGGTAAATCAATATTTGACTTTAAAGTTATTTGAGGAGAGGTTTTGCTTGCACTCGTCAGCATCGGTAGATTATCTAGTTTTGTATGTCCTTTGTAATATTGGATTTAATGCGTTACCTAGGGATAGGCAACACATATGGCAGATAATGAAATTTCAGAGATAGCTTTTTAACCCAGGAGTTTTAGAATAAATTTTATAAAAATCTACACAAAACAATTTGAAGTTGCATTTTGTATAGGAGTTCTTTTATACATACTAAACAGCATATCAAGAATTTTGATTATCGTAACGCTTTCTTCAAATTTTGGTGCTTTTAAGTTTTACGCACCTACAGCACATTGCAATATTTACGTATAAGCTATAAAGGTATAGCAAGTATTACAAGTCACAATTTGTGACACAAGTAGTGGTTTATAGTCGAATTGGTTGAGATTGAAAGGAAGATGTTAATAACTGGCTTTGCACTATGACTTCCTGTGCGCAATGGCTGATAGTTTGACCTCAAGAATGGTCAGAAAATTTACAAGGGGAAATATAGAATTCTTTAAATAAAGTCTTGGTTTTAAGTTTATTATTAATGATTTAAGCTGTTCTTGTTATATCCAAGACTGTCAAAGTACTATTTGTCTTTGAAGTTTGTCCACTCTGCACTGATAGGCCAAGTCAGACAACAAAATTTGTCATAGTACTGTCTGCGATTTTGCAATTCTGAAAATTTTCATATTTTGTTTAGTAAGCACAGAGGACTAATACCCAAAAATACAGCTAAAGTTTATTTTCTTTGTTGTTCAAACTAACTGGCTACAGTATGGCCGCGTCAGGTTGGATATAGCTGAAAAACTTTACTGAGTCTATTTGTATTTAACAAATGCCACTTTTAAAAGTTAAAAAAACAAACGTCAAGTATATTTTTTCAATTAGTAATCATGTTGTCCAAAAGAAAAACTAGAAATGTGCTAACTGCGTATACAGAAATAAAGAAATGCACAAGCATTATGTTATGCCGAATCTAAAACTTTAAATCCCAACTTAATTAAATCTGCATTGTTAGAAAGGAATTCTACCGATTTCTCAGTAAAATAAAGTGAAAATAAGTTACATATGTTTATAAAATCTTATCAATACATTGTAGATTACAAGACCAATTACAGTCAAAATCTTAAAACAATATGAACACGGACAACTGCTAGCCGACAGTAAAACAGGATAAAGAAAACGGAAAAAATTTTTTACTGATGAGTGATAACCATGTTAGGAAAGAACTAGCATATAAAATTTGGAAATCTAATTTGAGCTACCAAAAACAATTACCATACCACATTGAGTGGGACAATACTTCACAGTTGAAAGGCAGTTACTACCGTATTGAAGGCGCTATCGTTGTGGATAACGTTCTCCATATTCTGTTCGAAACAAAAGCCCCAAAATTCCTCTTCTGAATTAATAGAATGGCTAACTGCCAATGAGACTAGCCAACAGGCCGGGCCGGTACAAAATGTCATTAATGGAATTTTACAAAGTAATAGTCATGAGCACGTCATGAGGTATTAACACTTCGACCTTATTACTGCTATTCCGAAATGATATGAGTATTTTGTAAAACATAACATATAATGAATATATAAATTTATGATAGAGAAAGCGTGGTACATTTGTAGAAATAAGCACTGTCTAAATATACAAGGGACATGGGACAAATTCAATAAATCACTGAGAAATTGATAAAGGATAATTGGGAAGAACACATAGGCAACACGAGTATTGAATGTATACACCAAGTTATTATTACATACAGTAAAGAATCTGATGCTGATTTAAAAGAAGAATTTAAAGAAAGGAAAATGTTTTAATCAGGGATTTGCCTCGCAAAAGGCGCATCTAAAATGTTAAGATCACGACTAAAGGATATATGCAGAAAGGCGTCTTGCAAATGTTTGAGACTAAAAAATTGCTTTCTTGGGATTGCTCTTCTGACTGTTTAAAATAAATTAATGTCAAACAGAACTTTTAACATTGCTACAAGAATACTGCTCTTGACAGTTAATTCCAATTCCTACCTGCTTCCTGTGGTTTCTGTGAGAATAGAGCCCCAGGTTTTGTAAACGATTTTTAAATTCTTAAGCAGTTAATGGTAAAAATGGAATCATGTACGAGACTGTGTACTACTATGTAGAACTGTTTCACTGTACAAAAGCTGGAGATAAAATAGCAATCTATTTGTTCGCTGAAGGTTATATGAAGATTGATCTTTGGAAAAAAGCTGGGGCATTTGTGGAAACTAGGTTTTGTTGATGATTTAGCTTGTTAAATTAAAGTCTATATCAATAGTCAATATCTATCTATAGATAAACCGAAAACTTATTTGGAACATTTAGATTGTTCAATTCGACTGGTAGTTAAGAACACACAAGAACATTATATTTCTAGATAATATGGGAATTTGGGAATAGTTTAATTAGATGCTGTTGAAAGCATGTTATAAGTACAACATTTCAATAATAAAGAAAGCTGATTATCTATGACAACGAATTATTACATTTTTCGGAAATTTCCCTCGCGAAAAGCAACTCTTCATGCAAAACTCGAATTGGACAAGCTCCTCAAAATCACCTGGAAGAAAAATAATTTGAGTATTTTTGCGCTCAAACCAATCAAAGTGTTGATAGTGTAATTTTATTCAAAGAAAGAATCTACTAGTGTTTGAATATCCTACAACAATAAAAAAATATTTTGCAGTGCGTTGATGTTGTGCTGCTATTGCGCTCAACAGGAATTATACGAAACTGTTTAATGTGACCCTAGAAAAATAAGTCTAAGGAAGTAATATCGGAAGATCGCGGAGTCATTTAATTATTCTATTTTTCCCAATTCAATGGTTAGGAAACTTTTCGTTTAAGCACCAGTTGTACAATTCCCTTTTAGTTTTAATCCAAGTTTAAACTCATAACAATATTAAACTGCAATTGTACAGCTGGTCTTACAAATTGCCTTAATGGTATATCAAACAGTAGTGGTACCGGTACCTCATTCCGTTGCTACCAATTATTTCTTCTTTACAGTAGAATATTCTCAAGTAGTTCTGAATTGATCAATCGAAAATTCTAAATATAATACGGAATTAAGATGATTTGGCAGAACATGAAGACCAGTAATATGATTGTCCAGATTAAGAGTGTTTATGATACACCATTGTGTAAACGCTGCTTCTCCAAAGGCAATCCTTTAGATATCCTGAATCTCGATTCACTCGATCAATAAACCGTTTAAAAGAGTTAACTTGCCCAATCACTAGAATGTAGCACTTTTTGTGATCTAAAAGGGTACATACACGTAGACCATTTCATCTAAGCACATAAGACAGATTCGTTATTGTTGCTAGTCTACCAGTATTTGCCGGCTTCTCTTTCTTCATTAGCAATTGTTGTTGTATAGATGTTTTGAAAGACTTTGACATGGTCCGAATTTACCTGTTTTCAAAAGTCTTTGTTTAACGCACCGGATAACTTTGGCATCTGAATGTCGGCGACTTTTAGCACCTACATGTCGTTAGCCTTTTGTGAAATCCGTCATTGCACAAGTGATAAAATATTAAATGACCAATCCCGGGTCTGAAAAAAGGCAAATGCTTAGATGCCGAAGATAATTATTATTTTAGCAACAGAGCAATTGCTTTCGAAAATTTTGTGAGTTGGGTATTTTCAGATTGCTTAGTCCGCGGTATTCAAACTTTGTTTTCCACATTGTCTACTCATTATGAAATTTTAATAAATATATGAACAAGTGTATAGGTGTGTATTAATTTGTATAGCTTAGTATTTTCCGAATGTACGCCTTGCAACTGTGCAACTAGTGATATCAGAACATTCTTATTAATAGGAAGTGACATGCACGGGCTGAGCTTTTTAATCGGGTCTTTCTGTGGCCCAGCCCGAAGTTCGTGTTTGGTTCAAGCCGGGCGTCATTTTGAAAACTTTAGGAGCCTACGTCAGGACAACCGGGCCTTTATGGCTGTTCGGGTCTGTCGAGTCTTTCGAGCCTGTTGAGTCACGCTTTTCAACCCCTTTTCTAACCATTATTCTTCTATTCAATAGCATCGAAGGATTGTAGTACTGACTTCGACAATCGTTATTTTTGTTCTTGCCCGTACAAGCAATATTTTGATACTGAAACGTACTGCATCGCATCGAGAACTTTGTTTTACTGAATCGGAGTGAAGCGGAGGAGTTTCGTACTGTACCGCAGAAGCCTGCACGGGCTGGGTTTCTCAATCGGGCCTTTATGCGGCACGGTCCAGTTTAAAAATCTATCAGGCTTCCCGAGCCTATGGCGGCACAATCAGGCCTGTCGACACAATCGGGCTTGTCGGGTCGTTTGGTCTTATTACTCTTGGGCATGTCGATCCTATCAGGTCGTTTGGGCTTCTTGGGTCGACGACTGGAGAGCAGTTCGGGCTTTTTGAACCAATCAAGAAGTTATCGTGGATTTCTTAAAACATTCAATAACTTTCTTTGTCATCTGAGCATTTGCCACCGCTTAGACCCGGGAGCGCTCATTTATTTAAGAAATTGTGCGAATTCGGTATCTGAGTCTAACATGTACACAATTACTTGTTGTCGCCGAACGTTTTTGTTGTGTAGGTTAGCAATTTCTAGCTACTCCTTGGCCTCCACTTGGATTCGCTACTGCCTCCAACAATGTTTTTCAAATGTAACAATTTAAGTTGAAGATTTGGAATGTATGCTTATCAATGGTACCGTCAGTTTAGATGTAGTGGTTTCTACACAGTTTGGGTAGTGTCAAACATTTCAAACCTTATTTCTCGAATTAAAACTCGAAAAAGTCATTAAGACTTTAATGTTTTTTTCCAATGTGCCTGAAAGTAACGAAAAAAATTGCTTTTTAGCTAGCATCATTGAAATTAAACGATCAAACAAAATTTATATTTAATTGATACGATTTAAAGGGAATTAATTTTATGTCTTACTTTTCATACTAGAGAAAAGCTCTCAAAATGTTGGAGATTCAGAAAAACTGAATTCCAAATGCACTGTTTTCAAATATTTCTCAGCCATACGCTCTCTGTGTCATACAGAGAGTTAGTCACAATAATGTTATAAAACAACAGAGTAGAAGCCTTGACTAAAAAAGAATTATAATTAGGACAATGACAATGTAAAATCGAACTTCGAAATTATACAATATATTATTTAAATCTAAACTATTATTAATATTTGATTGACCATTTCTTGTTTATGATTCTTTTTGGCATAGAATTTACCAGTGTTTCTAGCATATACGAAGCTTGAACCAGAAATTCGATTAATTCCGCTTTTGTTGTGGGTTTATTATCCTCTGCCATAACTTTTCTATGGGAGTGAGATCAGAAGATTCCGCTGGCCAGTTCGTTCTTTTAGTTTCATTGTCGATCATTCATGATTATATTAGTTTTGCCCTATGGCAAGGTATATTGTCCTGAACAATTAAATCTTTTCCAACCAAGTCTTTCCTATTAGACTACATCTTATTCTGCGCTACTTAGAAAAACATTGCATTCATCATCTCAGATACGATATGTAGTCGGCCAACACCTTAAGCAGACACGCAACCCTATACCGTAATAGCAGTTAGATGTTTAATTGTTTGTTTGATTGTTGTTTTTTGCCGGCTTCTTCCGTGGTGTATACACCCTCTTAGTCCACAAGACTACAACCAAGCAGTTCTTGGCTTTTAGTGGACTTTCGTTAGCTAACATTGTTCTTCTTAGAACAGAATCACCTAGAAATGAGATTTTGCTTGGTCGCCCACTGCGTGGTTTGTCATCATTTTTTCTTGTTTCAGTACACTTTCTGATAACTCGAATAACTGAAGACTGATTACAGATAACTCTGGCAGTTATTTCTTCTTTATGATGAAAAATAGTTTTCCATCGCTTTTGGTCTGATAAGTCTGTTTGTTTCTTCTGGGACACCATTGTACAAGCTTTGACGAAGTTAATAAGTTGAAGAATTCTAGAAGTCATTGCAGAATTTAGAATACTCTAATTCTGTATCTCAGCAGCACACTATGTCCGTAAATTACAATTGTACAAGAGAGCGAAGAAACGGTCAGGTAACACCATTTAACTCTTTGCTGCTCGAGGACTTAACAAATTGGATTTCTTTTCGTTTTAAACAAATTCACTGGATAAACGTCCTATAATGCTAATAACTCAATTTCCGGAAAAATTTGTAAGCAGACTTTAATGACTTTGTAGGTAGTATTATTTATGATAATAGAAATGAAACTTTTTATCTTCCTTATAAAACATATTTCAAGAAATTTTTCTGTAATCGTAGAAAATGAAGATCTTAGAAAAATGTTACAGCAAGGATAAGCGATTAGTTCTAAATAAGGCTTCTAAAAAAAGGCGAAGAGAAGGTGAGAGAGCTGTTCAGTATTAATAATATCTATAACAAGTGTTTATGGAATTTTTTGGCTACCTAAAAGTTATTAACGTTTTTATAAGGACTGGTAATAAAACAAGAATGTCTTAATTTTCCACGGCTTCTTTTTATATTTAAATATGCTTTAAAAATGCGAAATCATTTTTTACGCTATTTTTGAATTTACATAGAAGTTTGAGAGGATAAGATAGTTCTATACATTTTTTTGTGTTATATGTTTTAGCAATCTTGCGAAATTTCCATTAATATTGTTTTTCATCTGAATTTTTTAGTATTCAAAATCTAAGTTTTTTGTTTCTCCTTTAGAGTTTGTTTTGGATTTTCGTTTAGAACAACAATAACAATAACAAGGCTACGTAAGAATTTTCTTCCATGAATACATTTTTTGAAGGGCCCCGCGGGGGCTCGCGATATAGCTAGAAAAGTATACCAGTTATAAATTCTCGTGGACTCACGGAGAGCTACCAGATGAGAACGGACACCTGGTTTCTGATTGGTCTGAGGAACAAGGTGTAAACTTCTACTGTCCGGCCTCCAAACACATATCTCTGAGTATATGAACAGCATATGACGACTACCAAGCATGAACACCTTGTGTTATTGGAATTAAAAATAAATATACAGATATGTAAATCAGACGCCATTTTTCAATAATCCAAATGACAATAGCTATCTTTTGTTTTCAAAATTTATTATTTTTTCTCCACATTTCAATTAGTTAAAAAAGTTAATTGATGGAAATTTGAGGAAAGTGGGACATGTAGGTATCCTACGTCATGTTTCTTAATTAAAAGTTGTTGATCAAATTTTTAGTTTTGCCATTTAAACGAAGCACACGTGTAGGATATTCATTTACTAGCATATACATAATATTAGAAAAACAAAAATATTACCGAATAAATATTATTAAGAATGATATAAATTATGTGAGACTCAGTTTGTAAAATTTCTCCGGTTCACAAAACCATAATTAAGATATAGGTACAGAAACTTGGAAATTCTAAATAGAACAATTTCTATTAATTGTCTGTCAGATGCAAATGGAAACTCTGAGAATTTTTTTTGTTTCTTCCACTCATAAGGCGCCAGGATTGCCAGGAATTCCTATTAGAAATGCGTCTTTTGATGTAAAACCTTCATTGTGTTTGTTTTAGAAATGGTTTATTTCAGATACGATACAGAATGCGTTTGATATAATCTCCGAAGAAATATCCAATTATCTTTAAAAGGCATTAAACGTTAATGGACCATGAGGGTTTTTAAAACTTTCAGAATACATGAAATCGTAAAATATAAGGATTGTTTCTGATGTTATAAGCAATTTCTCACTCTATTTAGACCATTAAAAACAAACAAATACAATTTCAAGTAGAAAATTAATGTGCTATACTGGCCTTATTCCAATAACTCTTTTTACTACTTTCTAAACATCATTTTATGCTCAATTTCCCTATCACTTATCGCAAAATACCTAAACATGAATTTAAAAATTTTATAGATAGGGTGTTCTGAAAGAGTTCAGAAATCGATACGTTTTTTTTACTAATATATCTTATAAAAAAAGAAAAATAGTAAAACTGGAAGGCAGACTATAAGGAATCTTCAAGAAAGAGAGTTGAGTAATAAATTCCATAAACCACACTTTCACAACCGTAACATAAGCATCAAATTAAATATTTTGCTTTCATGTTCTGACTTTTTCTATGCAGAGAACGCTCTTCTGGAACAAAATTTTATATTTGTCAATTTCATTTTCAATAGGAAATAACCACAATGAGGAATTGGAAGAAGGAAGCAAAGAAAACAATCTAAACTTAAATTTGGAAAATTAAACAGATTATGTAAACTTAAAGTTCAAAATAGTTCAAGACTGTCGACTTTCTTTCTGTGGTATTTCCTCACAAATACCTAGAAACACATTTCCGTTTCGTTTCTGAGTTTCTTTGTATCTTTGTATCTCCAGTCTCGTTGAAAATATTTAATTTACCGACACTCCCTCTTCAAAAACATTATATCTGTATTTGCTTTTTGTTTTAATCTTTGATAGACAGGATAATGCATTTTGGGCTTCTTCTTTCTTCTTTGCTATGGTTATTCAAGCTGTGCTAATACAAAAAAAAAAGAAAAATTGTTGATAAGCATTTAAATTGGTAATCTTTACTGTAGCAAATTTCGTTTTGATTAAAAGTTTTATTGTTGAAATATACTCTTGTTTTCAAGATTAAAGTTGATTCTTATATTGCAGCAAATCAATATCACTAATCAAATTGAGACTTCTACTGCTTATGAAGAATATTTGCATTTACAAAACATAGAGTACGATGTTCTGATAATTTTAGACATAAGTGCTACTCTATAATTAAGGACGAGCTAAATGTTCCGGATACCAAAGCAATAAAACAGTGTAGAAATATCAAATACTATAGAGAAAAGGCCAAAGTTATCTCGTAGTCTTAAAGTCTCAAATGTAAAGGCTGTAGCAAACACCGGTTGAAAAGTGTGTGTACAATAAAGAACAAACAAAATTATTCAAACAAAATATGAAAGGCTTAAAAGAAAAAGTAAAGAACAAGTAATTTTTTTGTTTTTTCCATTGTGTATTTAAAGCCATAGAGGACCGTAACATGGATTGCTTTGGGTCACAGTTCGACTAGTTTTGTCTATTTGGCGATGGAGAAATTAACAAAGGCTTCTGAAATGTTAAAATTGTATCTAACTATTTGACCTACAACAGGCAGCTACAGTATTGTAACTATTAGAATTATACTTACCTATCATGAACTTAGATCATGTGTATTGCAAACATTTAATTATGGGTCGGTTATTAAAGGTTTTGCGCATCAGTCAAAAAACCTCTGCTGTTTCAACACCAAATGAACGTATGTACAACTCATTTTCTCTGAGTCGACTAACCAAAATAAGTGTATATTAGAAGTTCACCAACGAGCTCTGATGGTATTAATTGCCTGTTGGATACCATCACAAATACAACTTCGATGATGTCATCCTCCTATGAGTGTTAAAAGAAAGGCAAGACTTTTATATCAACTAACGTCTTCGTTTTACATTTTATAAGACAAAAATTGAATAACATTAAACTTAATCCAGATCATTTGGAACAATTCCTGAACCGTGATAAAATGTGCTCAGTAAAAGATTGCATGGCTATAATTTCATTACCAACGATTGATGAGTTGAGATTTACCATTGTATGTATGAAGCCTTTGCATTTTCGCTTTCCTAAATAATTCGTTTATTTACTAATCGAGTATTTCCTGCAGCTGTTTTGAACTGAAATTTTTGCAGTTGTTAGGAACAAAGTTTCTGCTACAAAAGGTCACTTAATATATTTACTATATCAAATGATTTAGAAAAAACAGTACTTAAGAATTTGTAATTGTTATATTTACAAGACAACTTAATGATGTATTAAAACGTATTCGTAATTTGGACCATACACATCTTATTGTCAGTATCACGAGTCTACTTCAGAGCAAGGTCATTTCCAACACAAGTCAAAGTAACAAATCGTCGCGGTTGATAGATAAACAAGAGTCTGCTAAACGATTCTTATTATTAGTACCAAACACTGGTTTTTAACTTTTGACCTAGCTATGATTGCGAAGATTGTGACCAGCTATCTAAGGTTACTTTATACATACTACTTACAACGTCAGTTGTCGCTGACAACCTTTCCTTAAAAAAATTAAACAACTGGTAAGTAAAGTTACCCTTCAATGAAGATAATCTACGGGAAGCCTTACCAGAAAATTAAAAGAAGAAACAAAAGAAAGTTTTATTCTGCAGGAAAGAAAGTAAACTTCCAGGTTCATTATTTCTTAATAATAAAGAAATCCAAATCTTTGGCTATTGTAATGGAATCTTACAAAAATGAGTCAATTTCTGGAAAAACTGTTTACATACACTAAATATTATTTTTATCTCCGTAACTATAGTTCATTTACGATTATCTTGAATAAAAATAAGTATCTAATACATAAATATGACAGTTTGTGAAGTTTTCGTAACTTTTATGTTTCTTCCATCTTCATTGGACGCTTTTAAATGATCAAGCTATGGCTGCTCAAAATTACACCTCTACTATAAGAAATTTCAAAGATTTGCCTACAAAAAAAGAGCCACATTAGGGAAAGCGATATTGCCTCTGCCTTGTTTGTAATGTATTAGATAAATGGTTTTGTTTTGCTTAGAATTTCTGGATAGAAGAGATATAAAGAAGAGTCCTTTGTCTTAGTGTTATCAATGCCAACAATTTGTTTAGACATATACTTAGTACGGCCGATAAGCAAAAGTTAACGTGTCTAGTCCATTCTATTACTTAAAGCTATTTATAGTTTGTCTAACGGTATATCTTCATCATGACAAGTAAATTTATTGCACAACTGCACTACAGACCATGCTCACATATCTGACGCGCTCGAACACAGCTGCATGTTCTTATAAATTTAGTTTTACAGTTACATGATATCAATATACTAAGCAATTCATCTAAAACTACAGATGCAATTGTTCGCATTTGCTTTGAACAAGGTTTTAGACAACTTAAAGATACCCTTTTAAGAAATGTTACTGAGCAGAAATTCTAGTTGAAGAGAGTATAGATATACCAAAAGCAAATTTTAGAGAAAGTTTTACTCAGCTGTAGATTTAATAACATTTAATGCTTTGACATTTCCTAGTCCAACAACACTGAGGTTGCATCTTTTCTTGTTGTAGATAGGGTGGGCGAGCAACAACTGCTTTTGTATTCTAACATGTTTGCTTATGGTGTATCTGGTTGAGCAACAGGGAGAAGTGATCTGTAAATATAATGTAGAACGTCATAAAAAACTAAGATCTAGGCGAAAAATCATAAATTAAATTTTAATAACCAACAATTTTAAATAATGTTATTACAGAGAAAAAAAAGAATGAAGACAAGTTCAACATCTACGTAAACAGAAATACGCTGGAACGCGTAGCAGAGTTAAAGTATCTAGGTATCTACGTACTTGATAAAAGACTAAGCTTTAAAAATCAAGTTAACAATGTTACCAAGAACGCTACCAAGTTAATGTGCTCACTAACTGATTCAGCTAAAATGAAATGGAAACTTGGGCATGAATTACTTAAAACTATTTAATACACATAATTTCTTGCCTATTCTTGATTACGCAACTCCAGTTTAAGTTAAAGCTATGAACTAGAAAATAAATAAAGCAAGATTTAAAAGAGTACGAAGATTCATTGACATTAAGACAGTTAAAGCATGTAGAACTATTTCATTCAAGGCGCCGCGTCGTGCATTTTAAGTGGAATGATATACCAATATTAATCAAAATTCAAAAACTAAACAGTTAACTACAAAGACCGAAGAGAATGACGAATATGATTCACCAATACCAATTAATACCTGGGTTTATCATGATGAAATACGACAAATGCTCAAATAACCAAGACAGACAGTCGGCGATATTGAAAGAATTGTAAAAACTTACAATTATACTTATCACAGAAAAGATCTTAATAGATATGATTTTATATACAGGCAGCAGGGATGTACTAGATTCACTAGAATAAAGAAGAAGACAAGGATATTTGCCAACACTAATCAGGAAGAACTTATTTATGTAGAAGAAGAAAATACGAAACAAAAAAATTGTGGATAAAAGCGCATCAAGGGAATGGAGGCAGCAAAAAGTCGACTCTTTAGCAAAAGCAAGAACAGAAATGATTGACACCAAGAATCCTAGAAGTGTTGTAATATGTGAAGCAAATGACGGAAGCTTGGCTAAATGGGGAAAAAGTGGAAAGATGACGAAAAGCAAAACTGACCAAAGACTAAACTAAAACATCAATAAAGTAAATTCAAACTTTATTACTTTTGTGCCTGGACATGGAGAATTACATCGATTCAAGGTAGTGCATGACGTCTTTGTGCTATTGATGATCAGATGGTAGAATATTTACTATACACTTGTGATATTATAAAAGTACAAAGATGAATCTTAGCGAATAACAGAGCTGAGCAATATTTGAATAGAATTGTACTTGAAAGTTGATTCCAAAATTCCGAATACAAATATAGGTAATCGAAAAAAAAATCGTCAGAAATTGTGATAACCACTGGCTTTTTTCGCAAGGGCTTATAGTGCTAGCTTAAGGTGTGTCCAGACTGGAGTACGAATTCATAGTCAGCACTTACATATAAGAGACTTTAATTAAACACGTATGCTTACTTGTAATTCATTGTTGCCACTTTTCACATAAGTATTAAAATAAGCAAACACTTAAGTGAAGTAGCTTGTACTCTTGAGTGTTGGGGCTGTCAAACGAAGGAAACCATGGAATAAGTGATTTATTATGTTTAAAATAATTAAGATATTACTTCTACAACATTGGATAAATGATACTACAATCTTCTAAATAAATAAGTTACATAAATCTTTCGAATAGTTAATTTAGTAAACAAATATATTCAGTTAGAAGTTTTAGTGCCTTTGGGAGCACAAAAATGTATGTTGATGTCAACAACATGAGTAAGAGAGATTGTCTCTTTATTGCCACCAGCTTAATGAACTCCGGTGTTAGTTGTTTTAGACTTAAACTTACTGTACTTACAGCAAAAATAACTAGAATCTACCCTATAGAAAAACTTATGCCCTGTTTATTTTTATCTTTGTCAACTCTTTGTATTTTGAAACGTTAGAGATATCAGAGAGAAACTAATCTTAGTGGCTCTTTAATCAAGATTTGTTGCAACATAGAGGCTTGATCGTAACAACAGTTAATTGATTTGACGGCAGAAGGATTGTCAATAACTTCAAGAACCACTTAAAGAAAGTTGAAGTTTCTAAAGGAACTAACACCGGAGTTGGAAGATCATCAAACTGATGGTAGCTACGGGATACTCTTCCCGTCCCTCGTGGGCTTCATGTTGTTGACAATTCACTCTTAGATGGGAAAAATACACACTACAGAGAGTTTATTAAGGTGAATCTGAAGAAGGAACTGTCATAATTTGAGAAATTTCACATTTTCTTTTGTGAGCGCCATTTTGCAAAATTATTTGTACGGTTGTCTTAAATGGGGCTTTTTCAAATAGTATTATTTGGCACAAACTCTTAACTCATCATGTACTATACCATACTAAAAATTGATAAAAAAATTTAAGAGGGCTACTTGAGATAGAATACTCCATAGGAGATCTAGTACATACAGTTAGACAATATGCTGTACCGCCTAATTGCTGAAGTTTTTTTAACTTAACATAAAGTAAATATGTTTTGCAAAACTCTTTTTTGGAAGTTGTTAGCATAGTTGATAGTACACACACACGCACAGACCTATTAAGAGTCTTAAGGGTAACCGAATAGTTCAAAAACAGGAAATCATACTTTTCTATAGATGTTAAGATTATTGCAAGATCAAATAAAGATATATTAGACATGTGTAGTTGTTAGATGACCAGCTCTAAACAGGACAGAGAGTACTTGTTAGGGGTGTAGTAAGGATTAGGCCAAATGGTAGGCGAATTTCTGGTTATTTACTAGGAGATTGGACGTACTTGTATATCTTTAAAAATAAATTGGATATACAGTAACCTCAATGTTTGGTTCATTAGGCATTTGCATATAGTTGCTCTAGCAAAAGTATATTGCCCAATTAAAGTACAGTTTAAGTAGTGACGTGACATTTGACTCAATGTTACCATATTTTGAATGGATATAAGTCTCGCTTAAGATTTTTCTATAAAATATTGAGTGCAAAACTAATCACTTATTACTCATTTATATAAGTGCTGACTATGAATTCGGCCCTCAAAATCTTTGAGGGCTTTTATGGTAGCTGCTGTAGTAATTGTACAACTTTTAATAGATGAACTTCCAGAAATTTGTTTCAGAATAATTTACAAGCCATTCATTCGTCATTTCTTGGTCAGGGAAATAGTGAAATGAGACAGTTTGCAGTCTGGATTAATTTTATGTCTATAGTTCTATGTTGAGCAACCGCATGCATCATAAGTGATTTATACACAACAGTTTTCAAACAAATTAATTCAGAAGAAGTTACTTACTATTTGTATCTATTTAAACATCTCATGGTTAATTAGTTCAGCAGTTAAAAAAGAATTATCAAGAATATGCAATTTGGACGATTGGGATCCAGAAAACAAACAAGAACCTCTTGTAGGCTAATGTGATCCAGCACACTTATCAAAAGTTTGCTTTTTGCTAAGTGGGTGTTTATTTTCATCAGGTTAATGATTTTACAATAATTCTACAAAGCTGTAGTAAATCTCTAGAATGCTTGATATCCATCCACCTTGAGCAGCCATATATGAAAAGGTCAATTTTAGAAATTTCTCTAAATTCGAATATACCTTTCTGGGGAAAGTGCTTGGATGAAAATATCTCAAGTTTTAAAATTAATAAAAAGTTTACTCTTAATTTTAGGTCTCTTCTTCAGATCCTGAAATTGGTCATTTTGAATCTGCATCACAGTTGTTCATTACTGAGAAGGCCAGAAAATGAAGTATAGGCGGTACAGTGAACTCAGAAGTTATATCTTGAAAGTCTTTCAAGAAAAGATTTTGATTAGCTATTGGTTTCAACTGTTATCAACCAGGATCGCAGGAAACATTGAATATTGTAGTGCAAAGCAAATTAATAGACATAGAAACCTAATAAAATAGGTAAGAAGTTTTTACAATTTATTGAAATCAACATGTGAAACACAAAAAAGCAGAATTCTAAAAATAATATTCACTGAAAGGACAGTGGGAAGATTATAACCTGATGTATAAAATATAGCATGTGACTAATATATTATTTCGTAACTAATTTCTAGCAGAGAATAAATAAACAAAAATAAAACTGGACGCTAATAAAAAAAAGTGTTCAAAACCGACCATCAACAAAAGACGTTCACCATGTCGTAAAAAAATAAAGAATATAAAAAAAGATCAAGAGAAACGGCTTCCACGCATTCCTACCGGCAAATAAGTGTAAAATGACCAGGCACTTCGCAAAGTACGCCCTTAAAGCGTCCTCATTTAAGGGGGACAATGCCGTGGTCATTTTAATTGGGGCATATGCCAATGCCACGGCCTTCTAGATTTATAGGCCTGGAATGACTTTACTAATTTTCTTCTGTTATTTCCTAGCACATCATTAATTTATCTGGAGCGAATGAACGTTTCTCTTGCTATGTATGTGTTCGTCCCTCTTTTCTATATCTCTTTCTCCTGTCAGAGAAAGAGAGATCCAGAGCAATGAGAAGAGAACGCGGACACTCGCAAAAGAATCAGCTTATTTATTGCTCCGGGCCGCGGTAATGGAATTCTTGTCGTTTTGTTGTTCTAAGGCACTTGCAGTTGTAAGATGAACGTACAAGAATGTTTTGAGGGCATCTCATCCGCTGCGTTGTAGTTTTATGAAAATAAATTTTCAATTTATATTTGAAAAATTACAAAAATATTCGAATATATATGTATACATTATAAATAGGTAAATATTTTGCCATGTGTAAGAATAAGGTAGATATAAAACGGAAGCTTCTTTTTGAATTAAACATACCTTTTCAAAGTCTAGTTGCAATCTATATAACCAACAAAACATAAATTATGTAATTCTCTTTACAATTGTGCTAACCGTCCAGCAATTACATTTTAACAAACAACTTTGTTAATAAAAGCAAAAATTATCAAAACACAAGATCAGTACTACATTAATGTCTGTACTAGATTGTATACAGAGACGATGCACTTGAGTGCTTCGGCAAATAACTAGGTTAGTGTAAAAAACTTACAGTCATTAATAAACTGTTCGATTGTTGTTTAATTTAGTTCGAGATGAATTTATGGTTTTTGACATACTAACTGGGGTAAACATTGTTATTGATGTCTCAGTTTAGAATGTTTACTTACTGTTCTTCATTTGTGACCGAGACGCCAAAACTTTGCACTTTACAAATGCTTAAGTGATAATTATTATTAGTAGTTTGAGGCTTAAATTCAATTTCTAAAAAAATCGTGCAAAACACACTCAAATGAGAGTCCACTTTAACGCAATATTGGGAGACATTGCATTATGAATGTATAACTTCCATTATTAGTTATTTTATTACTTTATTAGTTTCTTTTACGTAAGTAGTAGCAATCTTATTCAATTTTTTTAAGATAATAAATTTGTATTAGTTTACGTTTGGTCAAGCACTCTGTAATTTTCACATATCAAATGGTCAGACAGATTTAAAAACATTATGTGTATTGTTATAATTTCGGACTTAACTTCACTTTGTCTGATCTCACTGCGACAATTCTGCCATTCATAAATTTTTTGCAACAAAAGAGCACACTCGTGCACTATATACACTGGTATGTTAGCTAATCATTAAATACACGTTTTGTAATAATAATATCTACTGCATTGGAGTGCGACCTCCAAGAGAAACGTAGTGCACAAAGATTGAAAATAAATTAGTTATTTCCAAGCCAACTTAAATTCATAAAATCTGAAACTGGATTTTAAAGCTCCACCTATTATAACTGCTAATTTAAATATCAATAAATATCAATAACAATTGAATAAATTAAGAGATCTACTAAATATCTTCATATATGATCATTTTCCGACACCATCGTGGTTAATTAATTCAACGCAATACAATAATTGTACAATGAATTTTTCAACTGAACAACAACTGAATGAAAGCAGCAAAGAATTTAAACGATTCTTAGAAATTTGATTCAAGGTGAAAATATTCAATAAAAGATATGATTTGATACTATCTTAGAACTATGAAAAGACGGCGATACTATAAACAAGGATGAAAATATGGGAAAAAATTTTAAAGTTAATTCTTTAAAATATTAAAATGTACCAGGTGCCTTCAATAAAAACCATATTAAACTAATTATTTAAAAATTCCTATTAATGGGAAATTGAACAGTTACAGGCCATTAAAATTATTATTAGTCTTCAGCACCTCACTATACCACAGACGCAATAGTTTAGACTTATAATGTTGTAACATACAAACAACATCTCAAATCCGGATAGGACTAATTTTGTAGAATCTTAAATTTCTAGAACGTTAGTTACTACTATTAATCTTTTTAGTTGAATTTTGTCAACGCTTGACGATCAGAGTTTAACTCTCGAAACATGTAGTGAAACACAACAACCAATAAAATATCTTAGGTATAAGAAAGACTGCGAGTTTTACTCATGCGTAATTAGTTTATGTTTTTCATACTGTCATTCAGTTTACCAATTGATGTTACTTATTCTTTTGCCCTCTTTAATGACTGCACCTTTAGGGAATTTTCTGTATATTAGTTCTAACTCGAGATCTTCAGCAGCTTCTTTAGTCATCTAAACAGCAAGCTCATTCTCTCCAATGCCAAAATGTGACTTCTTTAAACTAGATTAACTCAGTTAAAATTTATTTTCTAACTTTTATCTTCCATACATTTTAATATATTCCTTATTTCAACTAGAAAAATTTCGAACTTATTTTGTACCTTCCTTCCTAAAGCTTATGTGGCTTTTCGTGTTAGTCGATCTTTTAAAGTTCCTCACAAATATTACGGCATTTTAGCCAACCATGACTGTGGGTAGCAATTAGTAGTGTTGTTGTTGGAAAAGCTCTTGAATAGTTGACAATGACACCAGTGGCGTACCTAGGGTACCCCTCCACCCCGGGCCTCATCTTATAGGGGGCCTCCAAATGGGCCATCAATAAATTATACAAATCTGAACTTAAATTTACTGTAGAAGGTGTGTATAAAAATAATACAAAACATCTAGGAATGCAAAGCATAACCACAACGAACTCCGTTTCGTTACTTTTTTTAAATTTTGGCAGCTATTTTGACTGTTCCGAGGAGATATCAAAAAACTAAAAGTGTACGTATCTCTTATGTTTTGTTGTAGAATACGATTCTAAATCTAAAGTAAAAACAAAATTCTTGAGAATTTTTCAAATTTTGGCGGTCATCTGACCTTGTTCTCCAAGATATATCAAGAAACAAAGACTTTAGTTTTTGATGTAGAATCCAAATCTCAAAATTTAAGAAAACATGCGGACAGACAAACACACAATCTTCACAAATGCTCCTATCGGAGTTTGTTGAAAATAGCTATACTCCGTTCACAATGTTTCTGGGTCGCAACAGACAATGCTTTTATTGTGTTAGGTTGGAAGTGTTTCTTTTTTTAAAAAAGCGCCGTTGCACAATAAAAAATTTTGTATAAACATTTAGTATCAATTAGTTTTGCTTTGTTAAAAAGAAATTAAATTTTTTTTATATTTTGCATCTATTAATGTCAATATTAAGAAGAATTCCAAAGATTATAAATAAAAACAAAACTTTAATTTATAAATCTATAAACAGGAATTTTCGTGAAACTATTTTTAGCGTAATCGATTTACAGATTTACAAAAAAAAGGCAACAGTGTGAGGTGAAACTGTCATAAGATCTTAACCTTAAAATACATTAAGCGTAAATAAGGTTTTACAAACCGAGTTAATGGATAAACAGCCCGGTTTACAATGCTTAAACTGTCATTCTGCCACAGCCATACGACCCAGAAACATCGTAAACGGATTATAAGCTTATCATTTAATAAAACTCAAGTTACAATAATTTGATCCCCAATGCTTGGGCCAGTTTTAGCAATGAAAGTGTTCCTGTGAAGTATCATTTATATTATAAAAACTTAATTCTTTTGTAATTTTAAAACACTGGTAGATTGGGTGTGTGATCGTAGACACACAAGCGCGTTTGTGTGAAGCTTGAATACGGAGCCTTTAAAAAAATCCCGCCCCGGGCCTCATTTGGTGTAGGTACGCCACTGTATGACACATTATATACCGTAAGTGGTTAAAAAAGACAACGTGACAAGTACTGCAAGAATTAAGTCCAAAGTCCAAATCAGCAATACCACATGCGAAACTGAAAATTTGAAAATAATATAAAAAATAGGTACATGAATGTTGGTTTTACAAGTATTGAAGTGAATGGTGAAAAAACCCTTAGTGTGTTATTTTCTTGAAAATTCTGGCTTATACTAGGCTGGTTTAATAAGTGCTTAGGCCGACCATGAAGATGGCGTCACAGGTCAAAATGCTTTTATAGATACGATGGTCCATCCTTCAGATGGCACTGCTGAAAATGTCACCAATTTTGGCCACATAGTTTTTGTTTGACAGTCGTTTGTGTCAATCGATGTCAATGATTTGTAAAGAATGAAGCCAGCCGAATATCGTTCAGTTATAAAATTCTTGCGTTTCAAGGGTCAAACTCCAACGGAAATAAAAGCCGAGTTAGACGCTGTCTACAGGGGTCTGCCCCTTCGTTCGCCACCGTAAAAACTAGGTGGCAGAGTTTAAAAGTGGCCGTACAAGTGTGTTTAATAAAAAGCGTCCGGGAAGGCCAAAAATAGCAACCGTTGAGGATATCATCAAAAAAGTCCATAAAATCGTGTTAGATGATTGTCGAATAAAAATAAGAGAGATAGCACAGACAGCAGGCATATCAACAGAACCTGTTTTTAAAATATTACATAAAGATGTGCACATGAGGAAGCTGTCCGCGCAATGGGTGCCGTGCTTGTTGACATTGGACCAAACACGCGTGCGCATGGACATCTCAAAAGAGCTGTTGGATCGACTTAAGCGTAATTCAATGAACTTTTTGCGGCGATTTGTAACTGATAATGAAACATGGGTCCATGAGACCAAACAGTGGACTTCAACAAGAAAACCTGCTCCGAAGGAAGCGAAGAGGGTGCCATCGTCAGGGAAAGTAATGGTGACTGTTTCTTGGGATTCATATGGCATATTGTTCATAGACCTTTTGCAAAAAGGAAAACCAATAACAGGATTGTATCATGCTTCATTATTTGACAGGTTGAAGAGAAGAATATAGTCCATACGGCCTCAAATGCAGAGGAAAATAGTTCTCTTTTATCATGACAATACGTCGGCTCACACGTCGATGATCGCAATGGCCAAAATTCATGAACTTGGCTTCGAGTTGGTTCCCCACGCTCCGTATTTTCCAGATCTGGCCCCGAGCTACTATTTCCGCTTTCCAAACATGAAGGCATGACTTGGAGGAAAGAAATTCACGAGCTATGATGAAGAGGATCAGAAAGTTGGAGCATCGATAGATCAAGTATATAGACCTAAAAAGGGACAATGTAGAAAAATAAAATCGATTTGGACCAAAAAATACTTCGTTCTATGTTAATCTAAAGACTTATCAAACCACCCTCGTATTAAACCCAACAAATTTAAACAGTATTTAAAATAGAATAAAGAGACTTTATCGCCATCATACAAAGTGGCTTAAGGGATAGATAAGTGCAAAAAACGCATACCAACCGCATACCAAACGGTAGAAACTGTATTTGACAAAAGTTATGGAAAGCAACTTTAATCTATTCCTTTGTAAATGATACAGTCGCTCATACAATTGATGACACTCCCCTGAATATAGAACAATGATCTGAATCCAAATTGCTTGGGGAACTAGATAAAACGATAGATAACAGCAGTTATTTACATCTAATTTGTTACATCGGACTCTTTTGTGCAGATTCGATGATCCCAGTCAATTCAAAAAAGAACAACTGCAATGAAGTTATTACGAATGATTCCATTACCAATGCAAATCTGTATTGAAAGGACTGTGTTGGAACTTGCACTTATAGCGCAAACTCAATGCTTGGAGGACATAATAAGTAGTTTGTAAGCGCTTGTGAAAAGGAAATCTCTCGAAATAATCTGAACGCACTGCATGATTCATAGAGAAGCTTTAGCTGCAAAACCGTTGTGTGGCCAATTACATAAAACAAGACCTTTAAAGTCAAGAATATTTTCCGCTCCCTGTGAAGATATGAGTACAGGGTATTCGTCGTTTATTATTTTATCGTGAAACCATACTATGTATTGTATAAAAATTGAGTGTTTTATGCAAAAAAAGTTTCAAAAACATTGTTTGGGAAAACAGGGCAAATGAAATAAAAAAAGTAATATTTTGTCAAATGAAAGGAAGATTGAAGATGTTTAAAGTGATCATTAAAATGTCTCGTTTGTATATTGTATTTAACTTTAGAAATCAACAACTCAAAAATGAAGATAAGCTGAGCAAAGTATAGTTAAGGAAAAGTGCAGAGAGTAGTGCGAATTCCGGCAGTGGACGCTCTAAATAAAAAGATTTCTGTGTATCCGAGGCCAAATCCCTCTGATATTCAACCTTATCTCTTAAACATTTATTTTTTATTCTCACCATTATCCGCAATTATGTCATAAACATTTCTTCTAAATGGCAATGTACCATTTTTCTCAGTATCCTTCTATAGCTTCAGAAGTTTTCTGTGTAGTAATATAAAGTTTTGCCATACAAAACAATTATGAAAAAACGTTTCAGATGTGTTATGTATGTTCCTAATTTAGCTTTGTAACATAGTTACATATGGATAGTCGTTGTTAGTTACGAAAATAGATATAAATAAAAAGACGTTACATAAAAATGTACAAATTAAAATAAATAAATTACATATTACAAATATTACAACTAGTATTACAAATTACTGAACCCATACATATACAAAAGTGGCGACGAGGATGGGATACTACAATGAAGAAGAATAAAGATACAAATTTAGCTGGAAATGGTAACAATACAAATTCAAATAAGGCATCAGTACAAGGAAACAGATCTACAGAATCTCCTGGTACAAGTTCTACAGTGGTACATACAGTTCAAACAACATTTTCCATTAAAAATTTTGATAATTCGACTACAACATTCGAAAAATGGTTACAACGTTTTGAAAGTGCTTTAGAAGTTTTTCAGATACCAACACAATTGCATACAAAGTATTTATTACACTACATGGGAGCAGAGGCTTACAATGTATTGTGCGATAAATTAGCTCTAGAGAATCCTACAACCAAAACTTTTGGCGAAATTGTCAACGTGATGACAACTTATTATAATCCAGAACTGCTGGAAATCGTAGAGAATTTTAGGTTTCATCAACTACACCACCAAGAAGGTGAAACTGTGCAACAATTTCTAACAGCTCTACAGAAACTGGCAATAAATTGTAAGTTTGGTGATTATTTAAAAACGCAATCAATTTGTTTTTGGACTTAGTTCAGCAAGAATACAAAGCAGATTATTAGAAATAAGAAATCTTACTTTAGATATTGCTGTTGAAGTAGCTAGTAGTGTGGAATTATCTTCCCAAGACACAGCTCAATTACGTAAATTAAATAACAAATTCAAATGTCAATTTAGTTCATACTGACAATGTCAAAAAACGTCAGACTAAAACTGGCAGTGCTTCTAATAATTCTAAGCCTAAATTTAATAATTCTGATAAAAGTAGTAGTACTACTAATTTTAAAAACAACAGTAATAAATGTAATTTCAAAAATCAAAATAAATTATAAAATACAATGTTACAGATGTGGTTTAACAAATCATACCGCTAATAAATGTAAAAAGAAGAATTTATTTTGCAAATTTTGTAATTCCAAAGGTCACTTACAAGAGGTATGTTTTAAAAATAAAGTACAAACTAATCAAATAAAAGAGATTACAGAAATTTTTACAATTCAGGGCCAAGAACATTCTGAATTTCGAAATAAGTTTTTACTTGATGTAAACGTTAACAATATTACTATAAATTTTGAGCTCGATTCAGGCTCGGGAGTAAGTTTGATGTCATTAAAGCAATTTAAAAGTATTTTTGCAAATGTTGAATTACATACAACTTCGTTACAATTAATAACTTATTGTCAAACTAGATTAAACGTACAAGGGTTTGCAAAAGTTAAGGTTCAATACAAAAATGTTCAAAAGCTATTGAACTTATACATAATAGATTTGGATAGACGACCGTTATTGGGTAGAGAATGGATTCGTCAATTGAATCTAAACATTTTAGACACTCTACAAGTTTCTATACCAAATACAAATCAAAAATTACAATTTTTGTTAGATAAATATTCGAACATTTTTCAAGACAATATAGGAAAAATAAAAGGTATACAAGCCAAACTACAATTAAAAGAGGGTGCTACGCCGGTATTTATTAAAGCAAGAACAGTTCCGTTTGCTTTGTTATCTAAAATAAATCAAGAAATTGATTTATTAGTAAATGAAGGTATATTAACTAAAGTCAATCACTCAGAATGGGCAACACCTATAGTTCCAATAGTAAAAGCAAATGGAAGAGTTCGATTGTGCGGAGATTTCAAAATTACACTCAATCCAAATCTAATAGTAGATGATCATCCGCTGCCTTCTATAGATATTCTGTTCGCCGGTTTATCCGGTGGTCAGAAGTTTACAGTGCTTGATTTATCACAAGCATATTTACAATTAGAAGTTAGAGAGGAAGATAGAAAATTTCTAACATTAAATACCCATAAAGGCTTGTTTCAATGTTCGCGATTAATGTACGGAATTGCTAGTGCTCCAGCAATTTGGCAACGGGAAATTGAAAATATCCTAAGAGATATTCCTGGTACTACAGTATTTCTAGACGATATCAAAGTTACTGCACCAGTAAACTAATGATAATAGTCAGATATGCAAAAGACATATAGATCAAATTAGAAAAATTGGAGATACAGCAAGTTAAAACTTGCCAGCTTTTGTACGTTTACAAGAATTAAGAGATGTTATATTTTTTTTCTTCACATTTTTATCTTAATTTAAAATACAGCCTGAACCACCTCATGCAAATATGTAATATTTTGACATGGGGAGGATTGTTATGTATGTTCCTAATTTAGCTTTGTAACATAGTTACGTATGGATAGTCGTTGTTAGTTACGAAAATAGATATAAATAAAAAGACATTACATAAAAATGTACAAATTAAAATAAATAAATTACATATTACAAATATTACAAGTAGTATTACAAATTACTGAACCCATACATATACAAAAAGATGTGTACGTTTAGGTCATTTAGGTATTACTGAAAGTAACAAAAAAACTTATTTTTTAATTCAACATAGTATATACTTGGATTCTAAATTAAAAAAATATTTTGTGACGTCATCACTTTTATAGCATGAAAAATAAAAATTATTTTTCCGCGGCAATACAGTATTGTCCCGTTAAACAATATATGTATGTATTTCATTTCATATTTCATATTGCTAAAAGCTTGAGTGTACTTTTTCTTGTCTATTGAGGCTTAGAATATTACTGAAGCTGCTAAAACGTAAGCCCCCACCTCCAACTCTCATACAACGTTTTATATATAGAAACCTAATTTATTTCAGATTTAGATAAGATATAAAATATCTTCCTTAGATAAGAATTTTGATATGGATTTTCAAGTGACTCATAAAAATAAAGAAAATATAAACACAAACAAGGTTCACATTAAAATGGCAAAATGAATAAAATCGATTAATCGCCCACAAAGGAATTTAAATCAGTATAAAAATAATAAAAAGTCATAAACATTCCTATAAGTAATTCTAATAATTCTGATTAAATTTCATATCATATATCAAAAGTGGTCAGGGCCTCCTGGATAAATGGCAGACTTTATCAATCACTCTCGGGAGCCGTTGGAATCTAAACAATAAGGCTCACGTCGCCCATATCGTAAATGCCCGTGTAATAAATTCAATTATACTTGTTTTTGATTTCATTTTCTCTTCCTCCCCCGCAAATAAACCGTGAAAACGTTTTCAAAATAAAACACTCACCACCATTGACCTCTTAATACAAAGACTAATGTCATATAGCTTTAATTATTGGAAATTCTAAATTTAGCTAAAGCTTTTTACGGCTATTTTTTGTTTGAGGGAGTAATAACAGAATTATATTTAAAAAGATAAATGCATTTCGCCGAAATTAACTTCACTTCTTCACCATAAAATAAGAGAGAAAAATAAAGATCTTTCTTATATAAATAATATTTACAGACTGATTTAAATATGAGAATGGTGTTAATAAAAATAATAAAATCCAAAAATGGAAACTAACAGTCTACAATTCAGAAAGTCAATGAGATTTTAATCTTCTGCAGTTCTCAACCTACGCAATCTTGTCAAACCTATGTAATCTTGACCCAATCATGTCCACCTACACACGATAAGATATCCCATCATTTTTGAAATTAAAATATTTAAATACGTCATAAATCAACCCAAAAACTATCTAGCATTATTTACATTTTTATATTACACATACATCACAACATGCAACGGTATACGTCAATCTTTCAAACGTTCATTTTGCACGGAAAACACGACGTGTGATATTTAAATTATAAGTGGCTTATTAAGAAAATGAGTACTCACATTTTTTAGAAAAAAGTTTTAATGAGATACCAGCCACAACACTATTAAATCTTTTTATGACGAGACTCTCAGATAAAAGTTAAGTTTTTGTAGCAAATAAAAAAGTCGGAAAGCTTTACTGTCACGTTCTATAGTTAACAGTTCTGCTTTTTTTTTCTTTTATAAATTGACATTTTAACCAAACACTGTGACCTTATAAAGAATGAATGTGAGATATTCAGTAATGAAGTTTTTCCTTTTTTATTAAATCTAGTTTGCTTAACGTGTTTTCTGTAGCATACCTAACATATTAAGATATAATTGTTAAACATTATTCAAGGACTACAAAAAAATCCGGAATCTGCTGTCAAAATTAATATACGCATTAAAAATGAAACTAACTTTTCATTTTATGCAGAATCTTCGATAAGACAGCGTGGATGACAAAGGGAAGATGTTCCACAAAAATAAGTGTAACGGTCTGTATCCAGAGATAGCGCTACTAAGAAAAGTTGTATAGGACGATTGCCTGTACTTTCTGAAATTATCCCCGATTACACATCAGGATATTTCATAAAAACGTATGACACAAAACTTAGATTTTTTTTTAAATGGAACTCCTGTATATTTTGTTTGTTTTTTCTATTCCTATCGTTTAATGCTGCTTACAACGATATATAAGTTTATGGAGGTCTTAACCAAACAGTTTTAGCGTTATTCAATTCTTTTCTATAAAACAATTTCTAATCTTTAGAAACGGTTTAGCATTGCTCGATGAAATGACACGAGTGAAATAGCTCCATTTAAAAATTGCAAAAACTGTTAAACGACTCAAGAATGTAAATTATGTTAAAAATGTGATTGTAGTGGATGATAAAACTGTAATCTTCTGTAGCAATGAACGTGGAGTCTTAGTATAGACAAAGAAAATAGTTCATCAGGTGAAGAAAGTAAAGTAAGCATGATACCGGCCAGTGAAACAGTAGCCATGGACGCAAGATCTGTAGGTGTAATCTATTTATTGTAAAAGAACTGATAAAAACAAAAAAAAATAGTAATTAGTAACATGAGGAAGGTGATAATAAAAAAAAATTATCTGGTTCTACACCCACAAATACTCTGAAAATAAGTACACCTCTACCCTTTCCGAATTGATGAAAGCTCTAAAGCATAAGCAAACTAAGCAAAAAAAAAATAAAAAGTACCTTTCAACACGACAAAGTCGTTATTGAATTACGTTGAAAAGACTATTAACAATAGCAGAAAACATCGACAGAAAAGGTACTCGCTGAAAACAAAGAATCATATGATATAACATTTGAATTCCATTCCTAGTAGCAACCGTTGCACAAACAGAGCTCCTTATGCTTGTGATAATCATTTTCTAGATTTTTTTGAAAAATTGACGATGCTGCTAAATAAAGTAGGCATCTAACTTTCATTTGTGTCGATTAGTTACAATCTACTAATTAATAGTTTCATCACAACACGAATACTTGTACCCATGTTGCAATTATTTGGGTTTTATAGATCGTTTAACGAATATTCAAGAACACAGAACCAGTCAAAAATGTTTATTGATAATTTTTGCTAATGTAAAGATTGATCGCTTAGGAGGTCAAGTTGCAGTTTTCATGGTAATAATAAATATGTTTCATATGAAACAACTGAAAAGAGATTCTTTACAACAGAAAATATTAATCAGCTGGCACGAAATTATGTATTGAATCACACGATGATTTAAAATTTGAAAGATGATTTGAAAACTAGGCATGTATATGGTTTTTCCTCTTCAAACAAGAAGAGTTAAATTCTCAAATATTACAAATCCTTGAATAACACGTGAATGATTATCGGAGAGCAATTAGTGAAAGGCGTGCATAACACTTTCAATAATTCAAAGTTGAAGCACTGATTAATTTGATTGAAGATTAAACTCCCTGTAATATTTTAAAGCATGTCACAGATTATATTAGCGATCCTACAGTATCCCTTGTTAACAAATCATTTGAAACGGGAATATTTCCAAGCAATCCGAAAAAATCAGTAATATTACCCATTTATAAACAGCAAGATCCCCTGAAATTAGAAAACTATAAACCGTAGCTTTGCTACCTGTATTCTCAAAAATCTTTGAGTAGGCTCAAAAAATTGTACTAATACAGTATATACACACTCATAACATAATTATACATCAGCAGTTTGGTTTTGTAGAAATCCTTCAATTTAAGACGCAGCGCTGTCGCTTTAAATCATGCTTTTAGAGAAACTAGAAAGATACGGTTTACGGAGAGTTGCACTGCAATGGGTAGTCTTTCTTATTGCGGACATACTCAGATGGTACTAAGTGGCAATGTCACAGGTTAGAGAAATTAATAGCGGCGTTCCACAAGAAAATAGCGTTATTCCTACTCTTTGTTAATCCTAATACAACTTTAAAATGGTACTAGATGTGGATGAAACATCTGCAATTCTACCAAAAAGAGATAAAGACCTACTTAGCTTATGGCATACTGTTCAAAAAAATCTTTATTTTACAAAAGAGTACAATAAGAAACATGTTTCATTTAACGCTTAATGAATCATACAGATCGGTTTTTAAGCAACGCTGCATATTTATAATTGCCAGTATTTATATGGTGCAAGCGGTATACTATGTAAGAAAAAACATTGCGAACTTAAACAGAAATGCAAGAACACCGAATAAGTGAGGATATAACTGGTCGGTGCACAAAGAAAGCAGATGACATCTATATTCCTTTATGAAGATTATTACAAACACAAAAAGGCCCGTTTATTACGTCTTACACATCATTGCTAAGTAAGTAGAACTAATAACGGTGTTATCCTCCAAGAACAAACTGTTGTTACACCCTGCACACCCGGTGTCCCACTGTAAGTATGACAGTATTGTAAAATTACTTCTCTCAAAACCCCCTGCTGTTTCTTCCAATGCTTGTCGTCTGCATACAAAGAGTCTGTTTAAGGGAGTACCTGCAGCAAGATTTGAAATACAATGATAGGTGATGATGCAATACTTTAGCATAAACCAGCACACTGTAATCTACTAGTAGTCCAGAAACAGATCAGTGTAGGTCCTTTCCTCTTTTTTTTGCAATAGTCCATTATAATAACAATAACTACATAGATTTCCGTAGAAAAATGCCCTCAACGGTCCACAATAATGACAACATCACGGTTATCCAATGACTCTTTTGGTAGTTTCTGAATCACCTAGCACCTATATAGCAAGTTTACTTACTTATGATAGTAAACATCTACGTAATTTATCCACTTAAAGTTTCTCAATTTGAATATTTAGAAATTTGACTTCTTTTGTTGAAAATAGGATTATTGCTATTTAAGTCAATTATAGTCACTATATCACACTATTATTTGGTTTACGTGAATGATTGATTTTTTTGCCAAAGCAGCAAAAAAGAAACTAAATTGTTCAATATGCTTACAACATCATTAAGAAACAACAAAAGGTGTATCGGACCTAGAACAGTTCCTTATGATATACCTGACTGGACATTAAAATCTTTTAATTTTCAAGATATTGCAATCTTCATTTAATATCGTCGTTTGTTTAATAAAGAGCTAAAGATTTTATAATAAAATTAAGACAAATTCTTTTCTTTTGCTTAAAGAAAAAAAGGGTAAATGTATTTTATTCCCACCCTCCCCCCTCATGAGCGCAAACTGCTTTGTCAGTCAATCGAGAATGGTAATCTTAGGAAACGTGAGGGTAAGAATAAAATAGAAAGATTAATGAAAATTGCAGTTTTGTAATTTACCTATACCAGTAAGACAAACCATTGAAAATCTTAGCTAGTGAATTTGAAGACAAGTAGCGCGTTAACTCTAAACTACGGTGCTAGGTTTTTGTTTTGGCAAACCTAATCATGAAATACAAAATATGGCGACGTTGTCATATTTTACAGAAAAATAGAAATATCAGAATATCTAAAACACCTAGGAAGCAGCTATCATTGAAGCATAACAACGGTAGAGAACCTAATTAGAAAGCCTCTAGAAAACGTCCATTTTATACACTTGTGATTGTTCAATTATGTATATACAGTATGTCCAAGATAAGGATGCACAGCATGCGGATCTTGGAAACGGTAAGAGATACACGATCGGTTAAATGAAATGAAAGTTGGTCTTTTTGTTGGTGTTTGTAAAATCTAGATATCTTGGATAGTTTCAGAGATATTTAAAAAAAGTAGATTTCTTGATCTTCGTTATTATTTTTTTTTCTTTATTTGAAGAGATATTGAAAAACTAAAACCACTTTTCCATTGTCACTTTTTGTTCTCTATTACAACATTTTTTTAAATAGGCGGGAAACAATTAAAAATTGTTTTGGATAGCTCTTGTTGTCACAATTCTAATGATGTAAACATGATAGGGTTATTTTGATTTCTTATACTATAAATCAATGCATTCTGCAGTACCCTGGTCTGCATGATCACCTGATCTAACACTGTTAGATTTCTTTTCTCTGAGGTTATGTCAATAATCATGTGCTTAACCAAAATTTTGAAAATGGACAACAATTTTGCAGTTGGTCACAGCAGCGTTCAACACAAAAATATTAAAACCAAAATAACCATATCATGTTTACATCACTAGAATCGTGACAACAAGAGCTATGCAAAACAATTCTCAATTATTTTTCCGCCCGTTTAAAAAAATGAGGTTGATGATGGTTACTCGAAACCGAAATGTTATACAGGAATTTAGTTAGCGTATTTTAATAGAGAACAAAACGTGGCAATGGAAAAGTGCTTGTAGTTTTTCGATATCTCTTCAAATAAGGGAAAGAAAAAATAATAACGAAAATCGAGAAATCTCCTTTTTCTTAAATATTTCTGAAACTATCCAAAATATCTAGATTTTGCAAACACCAACAAAAAGGTCCTATAAATAGCCAACTTTCATCCCATTTAACCAAAGCTGTATCTCTTACATTTTCTAAGATCCCCATGCTGTGCATCCTTATCTTGGACACACTGTATAAAATGAAAATGGAAGTTCCAGTCAGCATAGAGTTCTTTATCATCATCTACAATTTAAAGATTCTAAACATAACCTTCGAACCTTCCAGTTGAATTTCTTAATTTTTTTTGTCTTTCTTTTCTTTATAGATGCCTTGGGAATAGTATGCAGTTCTTGATCTTGATTTTAAATTCTTTAATTCAAGAATGATAAGCCAGTACTTCGAAGTTTTTATGCAAAAGTTGTACTTTAAATTCACGTTTAGAAAGTCGGTTGCTAATTATGACATTACTCATTGTTTTGATATGTACAACTGCTTGCAAATATGAAGATTATACGTCATTACAGAGCGATGGGGTGAGAATTAGGAACAACTTTTCATAGTATTAACCAAGTTGTTGTTTCAACTTGCTAAATACTTAACGTTGAAATTAAAATCCGTCTTTGATGTTCAACGGTTTCCACGCATGAAAATTGCGAATAAAACGTGAAACTCTTTGAGAAAAGCTCGCATGAGGCTGTGGGCCAGGCTATACATAAACAACAAGGTTAGCCCTAAACAGCAAATTTCATACCACAAGGTTCGTGACACTCCGAACTTTGTTCATGGTCCTTCGAGCCTCACACCAGCGTGGAGAAGCCGTCCACTAAATATATTTTCGGAAAAGTCTGGAAATTTATTAATGGTCCTTCGAGTAAACCACCAGAATGAAAATGCCATCCACTACGTCTGAAACTATGTTCATGGTCGCTCAATCCATTCTCTTGGAGAAAGGGGAAGATGCTAGCGCATTTTCTTCCCACATCAGCTCTTCGCATTAGTAGCCAGTCATCTCATCAGAAGGACAATCTTCTGTCGAGCCTACATCTACAACGAAACCTACCAGGGCAGAAGATAAGAAGTTCCACAACCAACAACAGATGCGAACAGGTGCAGACCGATCGTCTTCCCACAATAAGATGAATGACATGGCCGCTTGTGGGATCAACACGATAAAGCAATCTCGTGTGCTGCAGTTGCGTCAGATATCAAGCACCAGTGAGGCTGAGGATTTACTCCCCTCTGTCTTGCCACGGGAGAAGATCAAATAATCATAGACCCACAACACTCAACGACCGCTGCAGTAGTCAAAAAATAAAAGCTCACATACCCTCGGCCTCGAGCGAGGAAGGAATCCTCTTTAGGATTCACTAGCCGGTCCGCCTGTACCAGAAGCAAGGACGCATCATGGCATATCTAGCCACAACCGCTACAGGAGTACCTCCTTAGGGTAGCAAGCATCGATATTAGAAGTCCGCTGAAGGACAAGGCAGTAGAGAGCTCGCAATGTAGCAGTAATGTAAAGGAAGTACGCGTCTTTGCCGAGTTCGGAGCTCAAATACGTTCAAGAAAGAAACACAAGTGTAAGAAACATGGAAGAAACAACACACAATGGGTCTAGAAGTCATCCAACTTCCAATCAATTGGTCGATAGAGAGTCCAACCACAAAACAAGAAGCTACAACAAACGTTAATCAATTTATAAATCAGTTGCAGAGTCATGACGGAAGAAGTGTAAACAACAATCACTTCACCAAACTTTGGGTCACCAATTGTCCAACTAAAAGCTTATCAAAACATTTCTGGAGACGCCAGTATGTTTAATCTTGGATTAAACAGATCATTTTCTTCAATTAAAGCAAAATTAAAAGTTCCTATAAAATTAAATCTTCATTTTAAAAATCTAATATTTTAATACAAATTATTAAAGAAGTTTTCTAGGCCGTTTGCAACACATTATACGTTCATTATCATTGTGTCACATTTCATAAGTAAAAAAATGTTCAATGTCTGCATGACTCATCACCGCAACATACAAAGTGTATCAACTTGCAAAATACGAGTGTAGATAAAATTACTATATTGTACTATAAAGTTACAAAGTGCAGAATTGTATAAGTTTCTCTGTTACCTAGATTTGTAAAATGTTATTTTTGCAGAACTGTGATTTCATTAACCTGGTTATTGTCATATTTACTGTTGTGTCAACTAACTTGAAATCTAGAAACTTAATAAACAGTATTATCATTCAATTGGTTTTACTCATTACAAATGTATTTAGCTGCCCTTTAAAGTCTTTCAATTGAGCATAATTGGTCCATGAGACTGTGGACCAGGCTATACATTACCAAACAAGGTTAACCCTAAAAAGCTAATCTCACACCACAAGGTTCGTGACACTCTCCGAATTTTGTTCAATACGTATTAAAGAAAAGAGAAAAATTTAAAATATCCTTTCTAGTTCTATAAGTTAGTTTGCTATTAACCATTTGTAAGGCTATTAGATTTCTCATTGTCTTGTTTCTCTTTGTGTCCTGGTACCTACACGAGAGCCACCCTGTTGTGGTTAGTCAGTATTATAACATTTTGAAGGCATTTCCAGATTAGTTTGGATCTAACCTGGTAGGTAGCTAGTGCTTTTATATCAGTCTGGCTATCACTTAGAATGTAAATTTTCTGATCTTGATCATTCTTCTTAAGACTCCTCAAAAGTTTATCTGAATTGGCTTCAGTTTCTCTTTTCTTTGACTTCTTAGTATCCTTGAAGGTTAATTGACTTATGCCGAGGAAGGCTTTGTATTCCATCTTGTTCAATGTCCATTTTCTCGAGCAATCTTGTCTATCAGCTAGTTCTTTGATATCTCGCTGAAGCGGGTCATTTGTGAATTAAAGTCATGTTCCAAGTTTGAATTTCTATTCCCATTTCTTCTTTATCAAGGCTTGCCAAATCTGCTTTGCCTGTTCACGAATTAATCTGCCCTTCGGGTATTAGCAGTCATTACTATCTTAGTGGTCCTCTGGAATTGATTACTAAGGTGAAGTGCTGAGCTTGGCTCAAAAGTATTCCTTTTTAAACTTTTTGGTAGTACGAATTGCTGTAGATAGAGTGATTCTCTTTGTCCGAGTTTTCCTTTCCAAGGTTAAGTTTTGTTTTTTCCCCAGCCCTTCTGGTGTCTTTGCTCTATGTCTTTGTTATCCTGTCTCTGTCTTTGGGCGTCGGGAAACCTCTTCTTGTCTAGGTCCAACTTATCAAGGTCGTTTTGCACATCCTGAGGTTGGCTGCCACTATGTGGCTCGCTACTATTGAAACATTTTCCAGGCGATGTTGGGTGGTTCGAACGGGTTCCTCAATTACGAAGGACGAAACTTGGACCGTTGAGTTTGTCTCTGCCTACTGGCTTAGTGTTTGATGACAATAAACATAAAAGAGATATTTTGTCTTCCAGCAGAGCCGCTTTGCCGAGACAATGCTAAATATTCCAAAAGGATCCTTCGACGTTCTAGAGAGATTGTCCACGACACATCACCCTTTGTACCACACACTCCTCGGTAGGATACTTTCCATATGAATTAAATAGGTGTAACAAAAGCCACGTAAGGAAAAATCTTCAAAAAATTAATTTTTAAAAATTTTGAAATTCCGTGATTAACGATAATAAAATCGCGGGGGTTTTCAAGATCCAGGGGTTGCAGTTCTTATTATGCACACGTTTAGGAAGACAACGTCATCTTTGATATTATTTTAAGCTTCATTGATCCTGTGTCACAAATCTTAAACCGATTCTGCTTCTTCGGAAAATAGCACATATTTATTTATTCCCAAAAAAAACGAAATCTACGAGGTGTGTAAGAAAAGTAATGAGACTGGCAACCCTGCGGGAGATCTGGCAACGTTGTGTCTACCGGCCTGTGCTAAACCGGTTTGTTTATCGCTTCCACTTCCTCAGTCCGAGTTACAACTCCGTACAGCTAACACATTATTTTTGACAGCGCCATCAGTGAAGTTGTGTTTTTGTTGTGTGTTACAGAAATGGAGCATCGGAATTTAGAGCAACGTTGTACAATAAAGTTTTGTGTTAAACTTGGTGAATCCGCGAGTGTGACTTTTGAAAAGTTGAAACAGGTTTATGGGGAACAGTGCTTATCAAGAGCACAAGTTTTCCGCTGGCACAAATCATTTTTGGACGGCCGAGAACACGTTGAAGATGAACCTCGCTCAGGGAGACCTTCAACTTCAAAAACTGACAAAAACGTTGAACGTGTGAGGGCTCTTGTGAGATCAGAACGTCGTTTAACAATAATGATGATGAGTGAACAGTTAAATTTAAACACTTTCACCGTGCATCAAATTTTGACAGACAATTTGAACATGCGAAAGATTTGTGCCAAAATGGTGCCGAAAAACCTCAGAACTGAACAGAAGAACATTCGAAAAAACGTGTGCGTTGATATTCTTGAGTAGATTGCCAATAACCAAGAATTCTTCAATTGTGTGATCACAGGTGATGAATCCTGGATATTTGAGTACGATCGTGAAACACAGCGGCAAAGCGAAGAGTGGCACACTCCGTCATCTCCTCGGCCGAAGAAATGTCGAATGAGCAAATCAAAGATCAAGACCATGCTGATTTGTTTTTTTGACAGTAAGGGTATCGTGCACAAAGAATTTGTTCCACCAGGACAAACTGTCAACAAAGTGTTTTATAAAAGTGTCCTTGAAAAGCTCAGGAAAAGAGTGATTCGTGTGAGACCAGATATTGCAGACAAGCGGATGCTTCATCATGACAGTGCTCCGTGTCACACAGCAATTTCTATCAGTGAATTTTTGACCTCCAAACGCATTACTGTTGTTCCTCATCCCCCCTATTCACCTGATTTGAGTCCTTGTGACTTTTTCCTTTTTCCTAGATTGAAACATGTCCTAAAAGGACGTCATTTTGAAACTCTGGAGAACATTCAAAAGACTGTGACCGACCAGTTAAAAGCCATACCAGTTGAAGACTTCCAGCGCTGCTACCAAGAGTGGGAACAACGACTCCGCCGGTGTATAGCTGCCCAAGGGAACTACTTTGAAGGGGATAACATTGTTGTTTGGAAAAAATAAAAACTTTGGTTAGTATGAAATCAGTCTCATTACTTTTCTCACATACCTCGTATATATAAATATTTATTTAAGCAAATGTCTGCTTACATTTTTACAAAGAATTCTTGTTGGAATTACGAATTTCTAGTAATATGTAAATTTTCATCAGACCAGTGATGGAAATTACGAATATCAGAGAAGCTAGCTCGATCGTTCGATCAGCCTAACCTTAAAAGTTCAATATAGGCGATGAAAAGAAGTCACAGGTGACATACGAATTGGGGGTTGCTGTTATGTTTTGCTGAAGATCGCATAAGAAGCCCGAAACTGCAGTCAAAGGCTGCGATGACATGTAACATTCAAATTAGAAATTTCAGTATTGAATGAAGTCTTGCAGATTTTTAATTCTGACAACTCTGTGTTTTCCAGGTATTGGCCGAAATCATACAAAAACCTGTTCATGTTGTTTTTCCAGTAACTAATTTTTTTTCTAGTACAAAGTAAGTAATCTTTCAGATGTTAGAACTTCATTTTGCGATTATTCTTTGCTTTTTTAATCTGCATCAATATACATTGGTATGGTATTTTTGGTTATAGAAGTTATTTCTGGTTAGTCAGTTAGCGTTTTTGTCTTGAGTAATTACATGATTTATTTCGTTTTTAGTTCTTTTGCATCTAACAAAGAGCACTTCTTGAAGAAATTCATTGTTTAGTGTTTTAGGTTTTCCATTTTGTTGACGTCTGCAACATTCCGTCTTTATTGTGGTTCTCTGTTGTACAGGGTGGCTACATAAAGAGTTTTAGCGTAGATTTAACCAAAATAAAATACAAGCTAACAAAGCGTATGCAGGAAGAGGATGTTTTCATACAGTTCATGTCATATTATTGTTTACGGCATACATATATAACAATTTTATAAAACTAATCTAACTATATTTGTTCAAATAAGAAATTTCCAGAAACTGCACGAACCCTGATATACTATGAGGAAAAGAATTTATAATGATCTTAAAAAATTAGCAAATTTTACAAAAAAATAAAATTTCAGGATACTAATAGATAAAATTACTAATCTGTCTGCAGTAATCTTATTCATTTTCCATTCTTTTCAGTTGAGTAACGTTTACTCCTATTTTGAAAGGTTAACTTTGGATTTGAACAATAACCAATTATTCAAAAACTATTCTGTTTCCTTAAAATCTTGTTTTTAATAGAAGTTAACGTATACCTTCAAATGTTACTTCTAGATTTATGTGATTATGAAAATCTTCTGCATCCTGCATTAGACAGAGATAACCAAAACTACATTGATTTATTATTAAACCTAAAATGCAAATTCAAAAAAAGTAATACAAAAATTGAAGACCAAAAATAATTTATCAATAAATTTCTCACTTGACACAAGTATTTGTTGCGTGTTTCATGAACGCTGAACGTTTTCGTCATCATCAAAAAATCGTGATAGAAGCGAGGAGAGATGGCCCTCCTACCGTGTAGATTTTCTCGTCGAGATAAAAACCCATCCATCAAGCATCAAACTACAAATTATCGAAGAATAAGTTTTTAAGCCTATAAAAAGGGATTTTTTGTTAATAAGTGGTTAGGTAGTATTATTATTGGACGAAATCTAACAAAATCCCGTCGTGAAATATTTTAAAGAACATTTAAAAAGTTGTTCAGAATTAATTCTGTATTTTTATTTTTATTGCCTATCTTTGTTTAATGGGAAATAAAAAATAAATAAATTGAAAAAAGTTGCAAATTAGTTTAAAAATTATAATAATAGAAAATGCAGGACACACACACGACACAATGAATCAAGGTGGTTCTCATTCATATAATATCCATTAAAAATAAATCCAATAACTCTAAATATAATCAAATAACCACAAAAATATTCATAGGCTGCTAATTACAGGTCTGCCATCGAACCGTCTATTATAAAGAAGCAGAGGCGGCGCTCCTTCGGAAACACCAGAACGTTATTTGGAAGCAAAAATATTAAAACACAAGAATACATCAGGACAACTATCCGATCCAACGCAAGAAAAAAATTTCTAAATCCATTGATTTATAAAAGTATAGAAGATCTCCACAGATTTTGCTATTGTTTTAATTGTTTGAAATTTGTTCGTGCATTAAAAGCATGTTTAAGAGTTTCTACTGGATTTCCGGTTTGGGAAACTCAATTCAGTGATAAGATTTTTCATTTTTTAAAATAATTTTTAAATTGACAAAACTTATAAAGTAAAATAACTTTTAAAAGTACCATCAGGTCTGAACAATGTTTACACAGTCATCATTTCTATCTAAATAATGATCATAGATACTTTCTATTATTAATTAAATGTCTTTGGATTTTCAGGTTCGGATACCCACAACAATCAAGTTTAAAGTTAAAGCCGAACCAGATGAGTTCGAAAAACATCAGAGAAGCACTGGGCGTGGTTCATCTACAAGAATTACATGAATGATGAACTTTAGCAGACCTAACTTATTAACTTTTAGAATTTTTTCGGTGACTTTAATGCATTTTTAGATAAATCGTTTCTACATTAATGGCCTCGTATGTGTTTTTAATATTTTTCAAATACTTATGAATATTTAAATATAAACAATAAAAAAAAACATATACATATAGGGTAAGTAAAAAGTAACGTGGAAGCTTAATTGAAAATTATAAAATCGTTTTATAACAAATTTTCTCGATTAGAATAATAATAATAGTAATAATGGTGTTAAAATAATATGTTGATGATTGATTACAGATAATCATAAATGTTGTAAGAGCCGAGAGTGTTGTAGTATTAAACGCGCAGAAGATGCCTCCTGGCAAGGCCAAGAGTGCACAGATTTGTGACTTTTATATAACTGTAAAATAATAATAATAATCCTGAAGGTATAATCAATTCATGACACAACATTTGTGACATAGAAATTTCCCACAGGTAAGAAGAAACTTCCTCTAAACTACTGACACTTATTAATTGTTTTTGTTTTAACTAGCGACGGATAATCTATTAATTCAGGTGTTTATTAATGTGGTGATTGTTGTAATATTTAATGTCGAGTTAACTTTTTTGTTTTCAAAATTAAAATTATGCGGAAGAATATAATGTAGGAAAGGTTAAATGTCAGATTCTTTAATTTGTGGTTCAAAATCGTTTTAGATTTTTATTTCTTAATAAATCCTCTGGTTAAAAACTATCCTAAAACCAATGGCAACTTTAACGAGTGCAATTAGTAGCGTTCGCTAATGATAATATTCTTCTTATGAGAGTTGAGTAATTTTCTAAACTGTACCCTTTAAATCTACTAAAGCAAAAAGGAAATTGAATATCATACACATTAACGGTAATTTTTTTTGTTTCAAGAATTAATACAGAGCTCTACAGATACGATAGTATCTATCATGAAGTTAGAATATATTTGCGTTTACACTTAATTTGTAAAGATTAATATTCAAATTCCAATTTCTATTTAGTTTAGCAAAGTGTAGCCTACCAACACAACCATTTCTTGATCATCTGGGTTCATTGCTGAGAACAAATACCTTTGAAAGTTTCAATTTTTTTATTTTTATTCTGTCTAATTATTTTACTTTTGATTCATTTTCTAGCTCTCTTCCATATCATGATTTAAACGTAGCCTTTTCCTAGATTTTCATTTTATTATTTCGACAGTCCATTTGGGCTACGCGATTGGTAAAATCCATTGAGTAAATTCATACTAGACATTCGACAGGTTGGTTATTTTGGTTTTGTTTCTTATGGGGATGCTTGGTATTTTGCTCCTTTTTATAATTCTAAGCATTTGTTTCTAAGTTATTTTTCAATTGTTTGTTGACTTTTGTTAGTCAATAGTATTGCATCACATATTGCCAACATAGATACTACGAGGTTTTGTGAAAGTGAAAAAGTGAAATTATACACAGCCCAGATTCACACAGAATATCATCGATATATTCTTGAATGAGATCTCATTTCCACTTATTCCCAATGTTATTCTTAAGCTAGTTTGACCGCTAATTAATTAATTAGTACTGTTTGTTTAGTTAAAAGATGATGATTAAGAAACTTTCTTGTTGTTGTATTGCAAAAACAGTGATCGTAATTTAATTACTTTAGTGTGAAGATTTACTAGCAAATAGAAAATCAGCAATATATACTGAATATGTCCAAAATTTCCAAAAGCAAAAACTGATCAGAACTAAAACGTATTGAAATAGACAACGTTTGAATAAATTATAACCACAGCAACCCGCTCGTAATAATAATAATAATAAAGGTAATTTCTATGCAATTGATATAAAAGCAGTTGAGTGTACATATCTTTTAGCAAATCCATTTTCTCATCCACTCTACCTCATGCGCTAGGCAAAAGATTCCATTCAAAACTGTATATACTACTTACTGTTAGTCTACTACCTGTTTAGTGATAAAGTTAAATAAATTTATTTGTTCTTCTCCTCTGTTAGTGCTAAACCCATGAGTTTTTCTACGTTTTGGAGCTAGCAATTCTTGAGTCTTCCTGAAACTTCTCATTCTTGGTAGTGTACTCTTTCTTTGCTCATTCTTGAAACAAGCCTATAGTCATCATAGTTTTTGTGTCTTTATGTCAATGTTTCGTCCGTGTAAATTCTTTATTTCTTGGTCACTTCTTCTTTCTCTGATCCATTGTTTTCGGTCCATATATTCTACCAAGGATTATTTTTTTCACATTCATACTTTCTTTTCTTTCATTGATTAGCTCTATTTTCTATTATAATTTCCGCACTCATTTAGAATCTTGCGTTATTTTACTATTAGTTGTTTGAATTTGTACACAGTTTTCCTTTAGCGCGTGACGTCATTCTCATACATCTGACTTTTTGCACATTTATCTTGAACTCGATTTTCTTTGCTTTTTTTTCCACCCGTATCATTTTTTAAAGGTATATTGCAATTTCGTATCTATATTTCTTGACATATAGTTTTTGACTTTGTTGTCTTTCGAACAGGATCGGCGTTACTATATGGACCACCAGAACATTTGCCCAGCGAGGAGGTAAATTTCAAGGTACTACAAATCTTTCAAAATGTTCTTTTCGAGGGTGCCTAAATTTTGGATTTTTTGCATTTTGGATACTGCAAAACAAGCAAATAAAATTCTTCAGTAATTGTAATGTAATTCATTAATTCTTGATTAATGTTTCTAGTAAATAAGTAATGACTTGTGACACTGAACTTGCAGTAATACTTCGAAAATATGGTATAGGATAATATTCTTTCGTTTAACACTGATTTTAATTATTTTTACTTTTGGGTATATGAAGTAGTTAGATTTTTCAAGTGACACTCTTCCTTCTAAAACATCACAATTTCCATATATGAACTTTCCAATTTCGCAGTAATAATTTTAATTAGATATTAGCAAATATACTAAATGGGTATTCTGAAGATTAACGAAAGTAAAGGAATAGTACCATCTTTACGATATCGAATAGCACTTTTCCTTAGCTGTAAGTCTTGATTAAGCTTCTTTTCATAATTTGTATACTTCATCTTTGTCGTAGTAATTTTTAGCAAAACCACACACACTTTCAATGGCATTATATTGCCAAAGGTATGGGGGAAGTCAAAAAACTTCATAACCAAGTACATTGAATTTCCATTGCATACCCATTGTCGCAAGTGCCTTCCGCGTTAGTATACCCATATTCTGTCCAAAAACACGAAAGTAATTCCAATAAGTCATATAATTCAAAAGACTGATTCATAGTATCTAAAAATCCAGAAATATAATATTATTTTATTAGTTATGGTTGTTCCAGAACTCTTTAGGTAAAATCTTTAAATGATGTTGATGCAGTAGAGAATACTCATGTTTTCTATATTTTGGCAAAGAGTTATCTTGGACTTTTTCTTTAAACATCTTTGAATTATAACTATGCATGCAAGCATTTAGCAACATACAGTTCAACTGTTGCTTTCGTGAGAAATTGGCACTCGAAGACATTTTTCTAAAAATAATAAAACGAATCTCGAATCAAATCATACTGTAGAATAGTATTTGAACCATAAATTATTTTCAAGTATCAAATTAGCAGTCTTGCCTAATTCAAAATTAAGTACGTGTTTAGCTGACGCTTCTATTGTTAGGTAAAATATCTCATTAAGTTCGGAGTAAGTATACATTTCATTTTTATTCTTGGGATTACTTCTATATTTCAGTATCTAATATTAGATTTATTTGGTAGCACATATACTACTGAAGTCTTCTAGTTTGAGATTTCCCTATTCTTCTAAGTTTTGCATTTTACAATAAGGCACGCATAAAAGTAATCTTCAATATGCCAAAAAAGAGCATTAGAAGCTTTTGAATAGAAAATCTAGAAAGTTGTTGAAATACCAAAAAGACTGTGACATGTAGGAATAGTAGACCAGAATTGTTCATTAATTCATTTTGTTCATTTTACATATATACGACGCTTAAAAGCATTTTCAGTTCATGAAATCTTGAGTACTTGAAAGAGGTTTCATGTCGTTATCACATGACGTTCCAGGAAATGAATTTCTCTTTAGCCAATCATGATGTAGTTCTTAACATTGTTGAAATAGACCAGGGACGTCACTATAGTTGTATCGGCTTGTAGTGCTGGTGATGCGGGAAGTAGTTTGGTGCTGGATGTTTAATGTCTCTATTATATAGGTAATATTTTATAATAAAATGTTGTATAGGTGGCGTAGAGTAGTGGACATCCGTGTAAGAGGAAGGCTATGGTAGGGGAGGAACTTTTGGGGTTCGATAAGGAGAATCCCAAGACAATACGAGACACATAAAACTCACCGTATCTGCGTCTCTCAATACAGGATGACCCTGAGCTTCAGCACATAATGAGTATAGTCTCATTATACACTACTATCGCCTGTTAAAAGGAACCCGTACTTTTTTGTTCTATGAACAGCGGTATGGCAGCCTTCCATTTATTTTACTGTATAATGCTGTAAGCCTTCATTTTATTATGTGAATACCATTAGAAAACCTTCCATTTTCTAGAAGATCTTACGTTTAGTTTGATTTATAATGTAAAACAAAAAAAATAAGAAAACAAATAGAAGCGGAAGTTATAAACTTACCTAAAAAACCTAAAAAACAAAGAATAAATTTGAATATGTAGGTAGGTATATAGAATAAAATAACACTCGCTTTAAGGTAATTAAAACTCACTACACTTACACCACTGGCAATATCTTAATGTTCTGAGCGTCGAAGATAAAATGAAAGCTCTAAAGGTTGGAATGTAAATTGAAAAACAAAGAAACAAAATCTATTTTAAAGAAGATTGCTCTTTATTATGCAGCAAATCTTAAAGCTTATGTACACGTTAAAGTTTAGGTTAAGTAACTAGCTCAGTGTATCTTTTGGGTTAGACGTAATAATTTAATAGAAATTAGTTGACCTTACCAGGTTCTATATCACTTGAAATCCTAACCCCAAGTTTGTGTGATTTATTCTCGTTATTATTTCTTATAACATTCTAATAAAATTCAAGAAAGAAAATTTAAATAAAATGTTGATTAAATAGGAAATAACCCACGTACGACGAAAGGGGTAAAATAAAAACAAAAGATAATCCATCATTAATCTAGTCCATCGAGATATATCGATCCTCTTGTTCATTGTACAATGTACAATTCTCAGCCCACCAAAGAGAGATTTCAAGATTCGTCTTGTATTGCTTTTTTTTGCCTAAAAAAAGGAGACAAGCCAAAATATGGACACAATCTATACATAGATAAACAGTTACGTTTCTGGTGTGCAAGTTTAAAACCAAAGAATGAATACATATATACACACACAGATGAGGAGCAAGGAACTCAGTAGGCCCTGACGACTTTTTAGCAGCGGGGCGCAAGCAATCTTAGCACTCTTGACATGTAACAAATCGACGGGCATCAGTCATCGCGAGATGAATTATGGTCCTCAATCAAATCGCGGTGCGCTATTCTGAAATGCATTTGAATAAATGTTATTGTTGTTCTTGTTCAGTTGAAATCAACCAAATATAAAATCTTCTTTTAATAAAATTAAGATGCGTAAAATAATTGTAACATCAACTAACAGAAATTTGGGGGTTTAAATTCGACCCTAAAAAAAGAAAAGGAGACTTTTAAAAATCATTTCACGGTCAAAATATTGGACCAATTTTAGCAGCGAACGGCAGGCAAACAACGCAATTAATTACAAAACAGTTGCAGAGTCATTTCACCATCAAAATGTGGCCAAGTTGGCTTTTTTAAACAATAGAAGAAGCTAAGTCATACTGAGAGGTAAACTCTGCAAGGTGGCCGTGGAGGATTAAACATTTGAAAAGCTTACCGCACATGGAGTGCTAGATTACAGCTGCTATTAATTAAGACGTTAATTATTAAAAGATTTTCTTTTTACAATAGTGGAAACACTTGTTAAATATCAGTTTATTCTACTTACTGTGTTCGAAATCTCATGCACAAAAAGTTCAGGATTATTTTTAAAAAGTGTTAGTTATATAGCAGAAAGGTCAGAAGAACTACCGAACATATTTCATCGAGCAATCCTTGCACCCAGACCACTCATCTATAAATCAACTTTATGCCCGCTAACGTCACAACATTTTCTTGTACGCAAAGCCTTAAGGCTATGAATACGTGAATACAAGCGACGCTTCTTTTTCTTTCTTCTTCTATAATATATATAAATTCATTTGCCACCGTGAAAAAATATCAGACAACCCTATAAAATATTTCCTAGTACAACATCTAATCAAAGCAGCATTTTTTTTGTCTCTTCTTATAACGAGACAGGAACATTAACAAGAATATAAATGTAAGTCAATAAAGAATAAGAAAAATAACAATAAGCAAAGGTGCTTAGTATTTCTAAAAATTTCTAACGTACTAAATTTGATCAAAATGTGTTCAAGTTTATATTTATAAGATCTTGTCAAAATTAGTTGATTTATGTTGGTCGTTTAGGATTTTTTACGCTAATTTCTTGTGTTTCAAGGTATATCCACGGGATTACAGGTAGATGCGAGAAGGGTTTCGTGATGTTTTTGTCGACCTCTAGCGTTAATTAAACGAAATATTTTAGTTTAATTTTTCACTTTTTTATGACATGTCGTTAAGGTTTTACTTCTTTGTCTCTGGAGCTTTAAAAAAATTACTTCGTTATGACTTTCTTTTAAAAGAGTCTTCATGCCTTGTTTTATAAAAAAGGGGGTTAGTAAAGCTGATCCAGTGAAACATATGCAGGTGGTTTTTATTTATTTCAGGAAAAATGATAAGTGAATATTTTATAACTTCCTTTTCTTAGAAGGAACGTTGAAAACTGTTTATTACTTTTTTCCGAAAGAACTAAATCATGTTATCTGTAAAGCTAAATATGAAATAAATTCAATTGACGTTAAATAATCGCATATTCCATTTGCACACTTTGCACATGGTTTTTGATACAATTTTCATTACTGCATTTCATTTTGCTAATTACTTCGTCAGGGCTAGAGAAGCCTGAATATATATACCGTAGTTTGGGGCTAAATTGATAGTTTTATTTTTTATTTTGAGCGTAGAATTTTACTCGTTAGTTAAATTTTCATGTAAAATTAGTATTCCTATTGTCTTCGTATTTTAAATAGATTTCCGCACACAGAACATTAACATAAGTCGAAATATTTGCAATATAGAAGAAAAAGAAACTGAACAATTTCATACCTTGTTTGGGGCGAATTTGATCATGCTTGTTTTATGACACATAAATGTTGCAGAAAAGATAGGATATTGATCAATCTGACCCCGGTTTAAATATGTTAGTTGGTTTAGGAAATATTCTGCTGAGAACTAGTCGGGGTCAAATTGATCACTAGCGTGAAATTGATCAATTCTTAAGCGCTTTTTGATTACTACAAAAGAGACCTTTATATGCAAAATTTGCTTTATATTAAGACAAAGAACGAATACATATTACGTAATACAGAAAAAGGCACTCTTACATCGTATATATTAACAGAAACAAATATTAATCAGTATTGGAAACTCAGTGAAACATTACATCTCTTTTACATCAATATTATTTTTGAATGTGTAAATATCTTCACCATCACAGTTTTTTAAATTAGGATTTGGAAGAACAGCTATAATGTCACCATTTCCAATTATAAATTCGTCATTCTTTACAGCTTTCAATATATTTCGTGTGCTATTCACAGACTTCATACCCAGTACTACAATTCCTTCATCTGTTGATTCTTCAATTATTGCAACATACCTATATGTTGTCTTTTTTCTACTTCCTCCTAGTACTTTAACCAACAAATATGTTCCTTTTTCTAAATTCTTATTTGCTGAATAATATTGAGTTTCGTCTCTGGTTTTTTCAGTAAGCTCGTTGTCAGAATCTTCGTTTAGTTGTAGTTCTGTTTCATCTTCTGAAGTTGATTCATTAGGAGCGGTTACACTTTTACCTGGCTCTACTTTAGGTCTTTGTCTTTTAATGTTACGTCTTGAAGGTGTAGTTGTTGTAAGTAGTTTACTAAAACATTGTTAACAGAATTATTGTCAATGTCATCTTCTCCTGGAATCTTATTTAAAACTCGTTTTGGATCTAAAGGTACGATTCCAGTGGCTTTAAAAGAAGCGATTAAATCTTTTTTAATGGGAAAGGTACCACCTTCCCCTTTTTTATCCATTTCAATTAGAAAGCTAGCTAGTAATTGACCAAAATCTTTTTTATCGATTAATGTATAAGACGGATGTGACTGCTTCCATCTACATAAAGTTGACCTCCACGATGTCTTAAATGCTCTAAAAAACCCCACATCTAAAGGTTGTGTTAGATGTGTAGAGTTTTTTGGTAAACAAACAAAGGCAATATTGTTATCTTCACATAACCGCAACACCTCATTGGTAAAATGGGATGATAAATTATAACCTAGCAAAACTTTTCTACCTTCTAGTTCTTTTGCATGAGGTAGAAAACATAAAGTGAACCAGTCACTAAATGTTTGGGCGTCTATCCATCCATGATGTGTGCGATTATATCTAGACTCTAATGCACAACATCTTTTGTTGCAGCAAGGACGCCCTTTGGGGCCGTTCTCCGTCCACTCAACCCACAGCTTTTCAGATTTATAAATAACGTATGGAGGTAACAAATCGCCTGATGCCGACCCACACATCATTACAGAGGTAGCGCTTTTCGTAAAATTACAAATTCTTTCTGGGTATTTAGTACCACGCCGAAAGAGCATCTTTTTATTCCCTGGGTTGTCTTGCAAATTTGTCTCGTCGTAATTAAATATGTTGCACGGTGGAACATCTTGCAATGTTTTACGTAAGTTGTTAAAGTAATCTGTTATAGTTTTTTTAGAAACAGAAGCTCGAGAACGTTTAATATTAGCAGCAAGTTTCTTTACAATTGCATTATTATGTCGTTTAATTAGTGAATACACCCAATCATTTCCTGGCAAATTATTTTGAAATGACGCAATAGTACGGCCCTGACTATCCAAATAATTTTTTGCTAATTGCCTTAGATCGGCTGTTTCTAACGGAAATCCCCATTCGCCACAAATACTTGCAGCAGAAAGAAAAGCTTTTTTTTCGTTAAATGTAAAGACGGCTTGTCCTCCATTTTTTCTTATATGACGTCCATGGTACTTATTGTGTAGTGTACCATACGATATTTCGTATTCTTTAGCTGCTTTACGCAAACTCCAACCGCTTTCAATTACTTTTGATAAGGCCTGCTCAACATCCTCGCTACTGTAGTCTTTGTATTTTCTGGCACCTAATTTTCTCTTATATACACCTACCATTGTATTTACATTAGTCTAAAATAAAAAAACAAATAGATACAGCAATAGAAACAACAATCAGCTAAGTAAAAAATTATGGGGCCAAATTGATCAGTGATCAACCTCACCCCTCATGTGTGATATATTTGACCCCGCCATCTTAGTCGCAAAATTCCCGCCAATGTGTAAAGTTTTCCGCTTTTATAATCTACTATTCGGGTTAACGATAGATCAACTAAAACGTATATTTTGCGAAAATTACAAAAAATATTCTCAAATAATACTTACCAATGAAAGTTCCTAAGTATGCAAAAGGTGTCAATTTCACACTATAAATTTCTAATTCTTGTTTTACAGAAATAATTGACAAAATGATCGATACAATAATGCACGTCTCACAACTGAACCTTCACTCATTGAATGTAATAAACGCAAGGGCAAACAAAAGGGTAAATATAGTATTGTATTTGAAAATACTTGGCGGGGAACTAATGATCAATTTCGCCCCCGGAAATCAAATTCGCCCCAAAATACGGTACCTAAAAAACTGTTGCTCCGAAGTCTTGCTTTGTTTTCATTATTTTTTTGTTATTGAATCCGTCAACTGCAAACAATAAATTGTTATACATCTTTTGCCGTATTCTTTCCCTTATTCATTCAAAGTTAGCTACAATTACTGATAACTAATAAGTCACTTCATGTAAATGTGAATATTCGCATCGAAAAATAGTTTGCAGATATAGACAAGTAATTCGTTTTGTTCATCTTATACTAGATGTTGAGCTAAAGAGGTAACAATTAAATAGAAAATATATAAACCTTTTAAATATAAAAGGCTGTTCAAAACTTCTAGTGAAGTTTATTGGTTAGTTTGGACTCTCTGTTTAGGATAATGAAAGTCAATGCTTGCCCACTTCATAGGGGTTATATACAAACCAACTACATTAGCAGCATGAAAATACTAAGGCGCCATCTAATAGGAACGCCAGCAATTAGAACGACTTCTATTATCCTCCTCTGATGAGTCCAAACAAGATCGAATCGATCGTCTGGAAGTACGATAGTCAACGCTTGCACGGGTTTTGAAACTTTATTGTGAGGAGACAAGATGAATTTTTGTCTTTTATTTATTCTAAATTTCTAGTCAAGGTGTAGTCTTCATAAAGGTATATTAGTTTTGCACGCGCGAGCGTTCTTGCGAATCTGATAATTTTGTGAGGTTAAGATTTATACCCCTGTAATATCTTATAGAAATTTAAACAAAAAATACAATAAATGCTGTTAAAAGTTTATAATGTTTAAATTCTTACCTAAGGAAGGAGTTGTAGTATTTATTTATAAAATCCATAGATATCTACAAGAATTGTGGAACATGTTGTGATACTCCGGGTGCATTGATCAACGTGCACATTTGATCCATGCAAAATTCGTATATTTCTTAATATTAGCATTTATTTAAGATAAAGTCAGGACTTAAGAAGAAGAAAACGAACAGTTGGGAGGTTGTGATAATCAGAAAAAAAAGATATGAAAATTTGAGTTGAAAATATCAAATCGTATTATTTTCAATACGAGGGTGGTCTGAAAAGTTTCCGACCTAACAAAGATACAAGACATTTTTTCTGAAAATTTGTTTTCATTTTTCAACATAGTCTCCTTGTAACTCTACACACTTCTCCCAGCGATGCTCCCATCTCTGTAACCCGTCCAAATAGTACTCGGCATTTTTCTCTGCAAAATAATTGTTCACGAAGGTGATTGCCTCTTCATTTGACGAAAATCTTTGTCCTCCGAGCGCAATTTTTAGATGAGGGAACAAAAAGAAGTCGCTTGGGGCTAGATCTGGTGAGTAAGGGGGATGGTCAAGCAGTTCAAACCGTAATTCGTGGATTTTCGCCATGGCAACCGCTGAGGTGTGAGACGGTGCGTTGTCTTGGTGAAACAGGATTTTCTTTTTCTGCAAATGTGGCCGTTTTTTCGCAAGTTCTGCCTTCAGCTTGTCAAGTAATGATGCATAGTATGCTCCTGTAACGGTTTTTCCTTTTTGAAGATAATCGATTAAAATAACTCCATGACTATCCCCAAAAACAGTCGCCATCACTTTCCCAGCCGAAAAAAAAGTTTTTGCTTTTTTTGGAGCCGGTTCCCCCTTTGCAGTCTACTGTTTGGACTGTATTTTTGTTTCGGGCGTAGGTATAATGGTGTATCCAAGTTTCATCTACAGTAATTAATCGGCGCCAAAACTCGGATTTATTTCGCCTAAACTGCGCCAAAAGAGCGTTGGAAATATTCATTCGAACACGTTTTTGGTCTAACGTGAGCAAATGCGGCACCCAACGCGCGGACAGCTTTCTCATGACTAAATGTTGATTTAATATGTGACAAACACGTTCTTTTGACATGTTCATAACCTCTGCTATCTCTCTCACTTTAATTCGGCGGTCGTCTAGCACCATTTGGTGAACTTTGGCGATGTTTTCGTCGGTAGTTGCAGTTTTTGGACGTCCCGAACGTTCATCGTCTCCCAAGCTCTTACGGCCACGTTTAAATTCAGCAGCCCAAAATTTCACTGTGGTAAATGATGGTGCAGAGTCCCCATACACAGAATCCAACTCATCTTTTATTTGCGAAGGCGTATTGCCTTTCAAAAACAAATATTTAATGACAGCTCGATACTCGATTTTGTCCATTTTCACAAAAAAACTCACATCAACTCACTCAAACGACTGTTAAATAAAAACAGCGCGTCCAAAATGACTGAAACTTTAGTGAGTAACTGTCAACAGATGAACAACGAAATTCAGTAGCTTTTATTTACGAGTGCTGCCATCTTCACGTTGAGGTCGGAAACTTTTCAGACCACCCTCGTAAAATATTTTGTGTTTAAGGATTCTTTTTTAGTTTAACACTAGATGAAGGTAAATAATAATGAATGATTAATGTGCTGTATGGTGGGAATTCAGCACCTTTATTAACAATTTACTGTAATAAAAACAAGGTAATTCTTGGCTTCACAACGAATCGAGAATTGACAACTGTGTGTTCTTGAAATTGGTAAATCTAAGAATAATGGATCTTGATTGATTAAGGACTAAAGAGTTCGAAAATATTGGAGATACTAAAAATGAACATTTTACAATACTAAGAGTCAGTTTCACCAAATGCGATAACGATTTAATCACGATTATAATTTATTTTGTATTAATCTGGATTAAGCAATACTTGGGGTTCACCATGATTAAATCCAGATTAACTAATGTTGATTAGGCTTTGCAATCGTCGATAGTAAATCTGACACATTGTGCTAATGCGGCAGTTGCTGCAGTGTGTTTGAGAAAGATAACGACCAGGAAGTGTTAATACGTTAAGCAAGGTGGATAAAGAAATATTACTTTAATATGTAGATGATATCTATAAAATCTCAGTTGACCAAAAGACATGTAATAACTTTTTGTTGCAATTTAAAATAGTATCTAACTGAATAACTTATTACTAAAAGGGCCTAAGTCACTTTTCGGCCATTTTGAGTTATTTGTACATTTGTGTTATATGGACGTCGGCTCATCGTTTAAATATAAAAGGGACCAAGTCGATCAAATGGATAGGTAGAAATCGTTGCTTGGATTTTCCGTTTAGTGAAGTAAAGTACTAAGTTATATGACTTGGTACCTTTAGTTCTTAGCGAGTTATATGTACTTTCGCGCTAGACCTTTTCCATCTCTCAACAGCATACATATCCTTAATTTTGTTAATTTCAACAGTGTTAAAATTGAAAACGCAAGATAAATGCAGATGCAGAGAAAAAATTAAAGGAACAATTTAGAAAACGTGGTAAAGGTGTACGGACTGACGAAGAGTACATTGGAAATGCAGTGGAACCAACCAGAGTTAAAGGCATAGAACATGTCAATCACAAAGGAGAATATGTAGAAGCGAAGCATATTGGAACCATGTGCCGGTAAGTTTGCATGCAATGTTGGAATGTTTTAAACCTCCGCAGTGACTGTTTGTAGCTGCAACACGAAATGTTTTACGAAACTCACTAAAGACGAAAAAATGTCTAGTAGATTCTACAGCTTAGACACCAAGGATGAGCAAGATATTTTCCTGCAAGGTTTAATCGAACCAACTAAAGTATCTTAGAAGCTGCCAAGGAAACCAAATGGGACTCAGAAAAGTCCTTCTTTTCTGGATTACGTACTGGTGGAATAAAAGAAAGTAAAGGTATGCTTGGGATCATTTTTAAGTTTGTACGCTGTATCTAATAAAAGAGTCAACAGCATTAAAGCTTTACTGCTGAAGGGCAAAACTCTTCACGATCAAAGAGGAAAAACACTCAAAACAAATAGCATATCTAAATATGATCTTAAAATGATTCTTCAACATATTGAGTCTTTTCCAGTGAAAGAGTCGTACTACTCTGGAAGAGAGTATCGCTGCTTGGACTTTACATCAAATACTTTAAAGAAAATTATACTCTGCATTTTGGACGTCCGCGAGATAGATACGTGTATAGAATGCGAGAAATTAACTTTAAAAGCTAGGAACCCTTCCTTAGGGGAGGCTACGAAACGAGTTGCTGCAGAAGCATTAATGGTGTACAAAAGAAGATAAAAAAAATTCTTCAATGCTATGCAGGACACTATCAACGAATGTAAGAAGAATAAGGGTAATGCTGCTATATGCTTCGATTTCATGCAAAATGGCGTAGCAGGACTTGTTTAGCCTAACTCAATTTAATATTAACGTTTTCCGTGAACACGACCTATCAACTAGTAAGTTTATTCTTTATATTTATATACCACGAAGCGCAAGCTAATAAAGGACCGAATAAAGTGTGTTCCTTCTTAATGGACTTCATCAATAACTACGTAAATCCAAATGCCAAGGAGTTGAGACTGTTTTGCGATAACTGCCCAAGGTAAAATAACCAATCATACATTACTGAGAATGTGCATGGCTCTTGTAGACACTCATTTCTACCTTGCGATAGGGATTTTGTTGTGATAAAGCGGAAATTAAAAAAATTCGACACTTTTTACAATCACAACTAGCGCAAAATTTCAGTTTACTGTGAAAGAAGTTGCTACACAATTATTATATTACCACATCAGGAATCTATCTGTATCACCAATAAATCAGCTATTGAAGACTCTTTGTTATTATGCAACAGGTTGTAGATAACTTTGTGCAGCAGATTTAGGAGGTTTTAGTAAATCTATTGCATACAGAATTATTCATCGAGTAAGTGCCTCCATAGCTTTTCCATAACACAAAAGACTTTGAAAGAAACTAACTAGTTCTATCAAATTACATAATTTTCAAATGCTGTGGGTGAATGAAGATACCGAGTTATACAGAAATCAAAAAGAATATTGTTTGATTAATGGTTGGGCGATCTGTAACGCTAATTTACACTTTCTTGGCATTGTTGCAACATGACGGGTAATATTAGTAACAATTGTTATCGGAAAAGTCAATTAGAAAGAGACCTTTATGGAGATAATCTGTAAAATAAATCGTAAGTATGTACAAGAGAAAAAACGTTTTTTGTTATTGTAGCTACTGTTGTTCTTCACATTTTATGTCAAAGCAGAGGTCCTCTGCTACCCGATGATTCTATTTGTCCTTCCAGCAGCGTGAGATGATTTAATTGAATAAAGGCGAATAAAAACAGTAGCCTTCTCAAATTTAATAGAAGACATAATTAGTAATTAGTTTGCTAATTTATATAGGTACCAACTTTAGATTAAATTCTCTTTTCTCAGCTTCATTAGAAGTACACAGCTAAGTTTTTATTTTTTCATGTTCTAATTTCTTTGATCATTACTTTTTCTTCTCTTCAATATTCCTGCATTTCCTTGAAGATATTTACCTTTGCCTTGTGAATATTCAGGAATTCTCTATAAGTGCAGTACTTGTGGTCTGTGGTAAAGGTGGTCGTCAACGAATACTTCTTAACTAAACGCTTGGCTTAAAAATACGTTTTTAGTACGTTTTTCATTCACCTTTAACAACTGACAAATTGGTTGCTTTAATCCTGATGATGAAGACCAGTCATCAACAGCTACCTACAATAAAAAAAAAATAAAATAAGAAGTGTAGCACACAAATTATGGTGGAAGTAGGTAAATACTCTCTCTGATCGTTGGAATTAGGTACGTTCTTTATTACGAGTGTCTGTTACTTTCAGCAAAGGACAAATTGGTTGTCTCGATTTTGATGGAGTATACAATAACCCGCCACTTATCATCTTTCAGTTTTTGTTATAGAGCGTTTGCTTTTGTTTTCTATTGTGGAAAGTATTTTTTACTACTAACTAAATAGAGGATAATTCTAATTCCTTTGTACTAAGAAATTTATTTTTCTTTATAAAATATCAAATTGGACATGCAAATCATTACAAATTATAAACCTAATTATTTTCTAGTACAATAATTGAATATCTCTATACTATATGTAAACTATACTACTTCTAGAAAAGGGTTGGATTCACATCGCATTCAATATAATATTTGTCATTTCTTGTTGTATGAATAACTGTAGGTATTCATAGTTTGACATTAAAAGATTCTGGACGTTGAAGGGTGTACTACTAGTGATATTTCAAATTTATATTTCTGTACGTAGATTTGAATCTGTCTCATAAGTCATTTGTCATAAAAAAAGATTTTATACAAAAAATTGAACAACATTCATTCTTATATTTTTTTCGTAAAGCCATACAAATAGTAATAGAAAATGGAGTCTTCTATCACAATTTACTACAATAATTTCCTAACGATTTTAAAACTCTTTAAAAGAACATATTTCATGCTGAACAACAGTTACGCAAAAATTTGTTTTCCAGCATTTTATCTCCGAGGAATATACAAGTTTAAAAAAAGTTTATTCCGAGTTCCGGACATAATATATCTAAAGCACAAGCACCAAAAGGGTATTCCAATATATTGCGATCCCGGGAGCGGGTTAAGCTCGATGACAGTTTCATAATCCCGGATTTAACCGGATCGAAACCGGACTTGGACAGTTCAGCACCTGTCCACACGATCCCTTTCCGCACCTTAATTCAACATTCATTGCTTTATACGTTTAAATTTTGTGTATTCTACATTAGTTATTACAAATTCTTATCTAACGACTAATCTTATTTAGGAAACGAGTATTTTAGAGAAATCTTTCAAGTTTATAAAATCCAATCTATAAAATAGTGGCATAATATAAACGTTTGCGTGTTATAAACCAATAACAGTTGAAAAGCAGAAGCATTCTGGTAATAATCAGTTTGGAGTGAAGACATCGACACCTCCTGCTCTGAAATAACAGTGTTTTAAGAGCTCTAAATGGTGCCTGTCGCTTATAATCACTACCCTAAATCTAGAGCGGCTATAAAAAGTTAAGCGATAAACAATTGAGGTTTTCTTCTATAAGAAATACGAAAATCGAATTAACTCTTTCTTATGTAGTCAAGAAAATAACAAGAGCGATAGAGAAAGGTTATTTTGATTAATTGTAACTAGCGGGATTTATTGATGTGTACACAGCGAACGGATTTATATGCATTTTGTGAGTAATTTAGCTGCGCACTAACATATCAACTGCAATATAATTTTTCGTTTTTCCATTGTTCGTGAATACTACATACAAGAAAATCTTAAAAATTCTTTTTTATGGTGGTATTTTTTTGTAGTATTTGTTTTTAGTTCATTTTTAAATCGAATTATCATTCTTGATCGAACTAATATCTCATATTAATGGCAAATATTCTTGAATTGTTATATGAGGGACAATTTAACCCTAATAAATAGGTTTTCTGAAAATTTAGTAATTTTATCACATCATTAGAAATAATCGTAGTATTAAGTTTTGCTTGAATAATTTCTGTCCTATCAGTAGATTCCACTAATTCCATATAAAAATATGACAAAACAACCAGTATTGTCTTGCCTACTCAGAAGTTAGTAAGAAGTAAACGGATTTCTATCTTTATTGCAAAGCATTAGAAAAATACCCTATTAAATTCAGGGTAAGTTCATTCTTTATGATCAGTAGAGCTGTGCGTTGAAAAGCGCACCACATACGCATTATGTTGCCATTTATTTGGACGTTCCATTTTGTAACTCTTGCAAATTTGTTGCGATCGTCGCTTTATTTGAAATTGAGTGTCATTTTCGTCCTTCTGAAACACCGCGTAGCGGCGACCTAATTGTTTTATAAATAAATGATTTGCAATAATTAGCTAATTTACAGTCAAATACCACTGTTTTCATATTAAATGCTAGAGATCTTATCTTGACCTGCCTGTACACAATGACACAAAACTCACTAATGGCAGAGAACATCTCAAATTAATCTTTGAATTTACATGCAAAAACTGTAATATTTTTTTTGTACAAAGAATAGAATGAACTTAGCTGCTTAGCTTCAAAGGTGTTTGCACAGACTGAACTGAAGCCTAGAATCAGCGGCATTTTCAAGGATCCACCGAGGCGTCTCTTACAGCTACATACTTCTTGCTAAGACTTTCGAACACCTGATAAGTCCATCTTCATTTAGACATTACATTTTTAAAGTTTTTCCTTAATACTATCAATGCTAATGTCGATCAGCCGTCGTTTAAACCTATTTAAGCTCGTTCCAAACATTTGGTATAACCTTATCTTTAACTCTCCGCATTTAGACATCTACCATACTACAATTAAGAGTAAAATTGACGTAAACAAGTATGGCCATTGTAATCTGCTGACTGGTTTATTTAGGTTATAAAAGAAATAAAAATAATATAGGGATGAAGGTGAAATCAAAGCGACCCGGTTGGAATTAAAGGACTAAATTAGCATTTCATCTAACTTCGAACTTTCCAAGCGTTTATTGCTTTTTAAGAAACAATCAAAAAAAGTAATAAGTCTATAAGACTACGGTTTTATTGGTCTTTGCTCAATTCCAGTAAATTAGATGAGATAAAAATAATAATGAGAGGTTTGGACACGATAAGTTATATCTCCTGGTTGACTCTTTGGTGATTGGGTTTGTCACCATTATCAGGGCTACATAATGATGTTGTGAATGTTGATTTTGAGATTTTCGTGGAAAAATTGTTTATTCTTGTTTTATACATTTTAAATGAATTTGACAAAACCACGACATGAATGCACAGACCACTTTGCTTTGAATTTTTGAATTTTCAAACCTAATCATCTAAACACGTCGCATCGGTCAGAAGATAAAGAAATGTCGTGTTAAACAAATCTGTTCAAACCACTCATGAATGTCTTTATATCTCAACTACGAGGATATCAGAACTGCAACATATAAGAGCTGAAGACATACGAAATCGAACGAAAGCGAAAGAAACAATATTGGATTAAATCGAAAACAGAAATCTGAAATGGTTTGGACATCTTTTGAGAATACAAGAAAACAGATGGCTCAAGAGAATGGATACCTCAAGTAGCAAATTAGGGTACAATTACGTTTATCTGCCCTCTTAATAGATCAATATTTTTACTTGACCAAATTAAGGTAAGGAATATTTACCTTAAATTGACTTTATAATTGCCACAGTGGAGAATAAAATCAAAGTAATGTGGACGTCAGAACTAAGGCACGTAGGGAATTGCGTCTGTTAGGTTAAAGTTAGAATTTACTAGATATATGTAAAAATATGGTAAGCTATTAGTCACTTTTTGCACCAATCTTACCAATTTCTAATCTGTTCTCTTCAAAGCACGCAATATGAATGCAACAGCTTCCGTTAACTTATTTTGTCCCTATTAAATTTGTTATGGTAAAAGATATGACGAAAATGGGGCGACTCTGTCTTAATTTTCTACAAACGTAACGAATTGTTTTAACCTATACAGTTCTGATTACTGCTTGACAAGTTAGTGAAGTAACGTCTTTTCTGCCTGAAAATTATTTTGAGAAGTAAAGTTTATTGATAAATATTACTATTTTACTTCGAAATAATAAACGCTCCTTCATAAACGGCATGTTTAAGAAAAATGTGGTACAATGTTTTTTTTTATTTCATTTACCAATAAAACTGAAATAAGGCTCTCTGTCTCTAACTTGTTTAGTTTGAATAGGACTATTTTACTGTAAGGTTGATTCAACTGGTAGTTTTTCCTTTCTTTTAACTTAAATGATTAGTAAGGCAAATTTAAGAGTTATGTCAACTTTTACTACCACATAAGTTAGATTTATGCCTTAAAACTTACTATGTAAACAAAATGTTTAAAAGAAAGTTGATTTGGTGAAATATTACCTAAATCCAACCATAAGTAAGTTGGTTTGGTTAAGGTCAATTTTAGGCTAAATTGCATAATATATTGAGGTAAACTAAGACATAACTTCATTTCCTGTAATAGCCCCAAAGGTAAAAATGACTATAACGGCATATTATTATGTTATAACTATGATGTTGTTGTCGTAAAACATGACCAAAAAGTTGAAGGCATTTCTACATGTACAATATCAGCAAATATTTACCATCAAAATCGATTTAAAAGTTTAGGATAGATTTTGGTCTGATTTAGAGCAGATATTTAAATGTTTTAAACCTACCGGACTTACTTGTTTACGAGAATTGGTAGATTCAACTTTGAGAAAGTCAAAGTTCCTTGTCTTGCTGCTTAGGACCCCTGGCAAGAAAAAACGTGAAAGGCCAATTGAATCATGAAACGAGGGTGTTAGACAAGCTATGGAAAGAAGAGACCTAAACAAAGATAAGGTCTAGGATAGAGAGGTTTGGAGAAGTAGAATGGGAAGGCAGCGCCTTACTGTAGATTAGTTAATACACCATGCATGATTGACTAAACCCAATAAAGAAAGAATATCTCAACTATTACGGTTCTGTAAACGTAGGTATAATTTTCAAAAATAATAATGTTTTATGGGCTTCCAACTTGTAAAAAATGAGCTGCCATAACTAGTTATTGCTACGCCTTGTGCAAAATTTCACTTAATCAAGAGCTACTGCACTGTGTTCAGATGTTTAATTATTCACACATTTCTATTACGAATTGTTTAGAGTGATCTGTGATGAGACTTTGATTTCGCTCAAAGCTGTCTTGGTAGACCTGTTTCTATATTATACTAGATCAAGACATCATAAGTGTGAATAGTGTGTTTGACAATTATGCACGCAAATAACAATGCACGGAAGATCATTGAAACAAAGGCACAGTGTCCAGATTAAAAAACAAAACACTAAATCAAAAAGTCTTTTGAACCTATGCCCTCATGCATTCTTGTAGTTTGTGAGCTTCTAGAAACTATACTGGAATTAACACTACTCCGTCAAAAACGACTAAGAACTGAGGCAATTTTAATAACATTTGAGCGAGTGTTGTAATTGATAAACACATTTAAGGTGATGTGAGGGCATACTTTTTCAGATTAACTCGCTGAATTTCTCTTTGGCAGAAGCATTTTCAAGTTTTCGATTGCAGCTTTAGATATCTACTTTGATAGCTTCAGTCTAAAAAGGGTAATTTGATGCATGTCGATAAACTAAGCTGTGTTTGAGAAAAATAGTTTTAAAGACACCTAGGTGTAGGATTTAATTGATTAACTTGCTCAGAGTGAATTTATTCTGGCTATTCTGTATATGACTAATTTATTAGAAGAAAACTGATTAATATAAAAAAAATCAGAAATCCAAAAATAATTCTAGAACAAATACAGGATGCTAACCTGAAAAGGTGCAACGTGATATCTACTAATGTTTGATTATGGTAGTTCTTTTATCATTTTAAAGACATTTATCGATTACAAAAATTTCTCAGAATAGATTAGTTAGTCATTCATGATTTAGAAAGAAAACTGCCTAAGTTCTTGTACAGTCTTTAGAAGCTAGTCCATCCACAATGAGACATCGGATATATTCATTTCGCTTATTTTGGTTTCGCCAACATGTTCTTGAATTTTATGATTTAGAATCACTCTGTAGAGAATCATAAGAACAAGTATCTCGTTCGTATTTAGATAAGCTGTTATAGTGCAAATTAGACAGTGACTTTTACGAAGAACGTTTTTCATATTTCTTCATTGTTGTTTCCCTTTTTGTACTAAAAGTTACTTTTTTTGATTAAATGAGAACATTTGAACCAATAGTTTTAACAGCCAGCTTTGCCAATTAGTGAAATATTACATATAAGTATACAGTTTACTAATTTTTTGACGAAATAATTATCCCCATCTTACATCAGTTCAGATTTATAAAATAGGATAGAAACTAATCCCCCATGTCCAATCCCTCAATAGAAGATAATATGAAATACAAACACGTAAACCTTTAAATTATGAAAATCTCATTAAGTATTTATACTTGCATACAAGTCGATAATAACCAGACATGGATACTATATCTTATTGTTGAAGGGTTAGGTTAGAAGTTGCGAAGCGAAAATGAATAACATATCTACGTAAAAAGTAACCGTTTTATGTCTGCAAAACACAAAAGCACAATAAGTTTAAAAAGAATCCCGTTAGGTTTTAAATGAAATACCACCCTTTTGTTAGTCTTTTGTATCTAAGGTGGTTCATTCATATTTAAAGTTAAAAACTAGAAAAAAAGTGGTATAGGTGGTTAAATTTGGATTGAGTGCAAAGTACTAAAATCAATACAAAAGTGAAAAGAGTCATTATACCGAAAAGTCTTCTAAAGGCTTTTAGGGATAATACAATTATTATGATTGTTAAGAAGGTGTATATTCTTATTAATTTTTTGACTTAAATTTAAAAGTTAATTCAACTAAAATACCTGGCGATTAAAAAACCTCATCAACTCTATCGATCTACTGATATCGTTCACATACAGCAATAATTCTAGTTATATTTGTCATAGTCTATAATAATTCTTTATTTTTTATAAACCAATAATAATATACTACCAAAATCAAACAAGCAAAACCGTTTTTGTTCAAAAACCTTCACTCAAACCAAAAGATTCCATATTCTTCTCTCTGTCAACTATGCTTTTAAAAATTTAAATGTCGGCTTCTAATAAACGGACCATAACAATTTCCAAGAACTAACGGTGAAATAAAGTAGTTCTTGACATTTACAGAGAAAAAATTTAAAGCCTCCTTTGAAGCGCCAACAAGCAAGGATAAAAGGATTAAATATTTGTTTTTTTGACTTTTGTGTAGGAAATTCCAGTAACTTGTAACAGTGGTTGTTGTTACTGAAGTTTGGTGGATTTTGGTTGCATATAGACTAAAAGGGCGTGTGTGCGGGCGTACTTTTAGTATGCAGACTGCGCCAAGAGGCTTAGGTAAATCCGGATTTAAAATGAATATATGCCATCCACAAAGTGCGGGGGTAAAGCAGTAGCTATTTTCTAACCCTCTCTAACTGATATTATACACCAGCAGAATTTAAAATTATACCAACACCGATATAGCAGTATAGAATTTCATTTAATGCCTTAAACCAATTCACTCTGTATATGTAATAAACAGAAACATTAAAGGTGAGCCTTTTTTATATTTCATAGTCTAGAAGTTATGCAAATTTTACTTAAAAAATACAATGCAAATTCCTAATTAACTTTGAAATTAGATTAATAAATGTCTAAGACACGAATATAATTTCGCTAAAAGGCTAATGCTTCAGTCTGTCTAGAATAATTAATTAATTAAAATTAACGACTCTAGTTAAATTTAAATAATTAGAATCAAGTAAATTAAAGCTGGATTAAAACAGATTAATTCGACTAACTGTTTATTACTATGAGTAATCCGATTGAATTTAAGTATGTGTTAATCGCTCGATGAAATTCTCAAAGTGTTTACAAATTTTCTTGATACATACTCAAGTATTCAAAGCTGTTTTTGACTTTAACAATTGCATTGTTTATTTAATGGTTTTGGTTTATCTAAAGTCTATTGCTTCTATAATATACCTAATACAGGCTAATACTGTTGTGTCCCTTTTTGGTTAACTTGCGTGCAGTAATTTTTTAGTAATATTTGGAATAAACCCTATAAATGTAGGTATAATTTATTGAAGCTAATTTTAAAACTGCTCATTACAGACCGACTTCTGCGGGGTATTTTTGAAAAGTAAGCAACCACAATCAATGGTAAATAGGACAACGTTCATCTAGAGAATGGAAATGTAGTATAACAAAAACAAGTCATTAACTTATTTATTCTGATAATGAAACAGCAAATATAATTGGCAATTTGATGAAATAAATAATTATTTTTAGATTTGGAAAAATTATATATTATATATAGTCAGAGATAAACAAATGTACAAATTTCTATTACAAAACAAAAAACAAAATAAACATAAATTAAGAATACTCAATCATGACTCCTCAACTATAACTTTGATAGTTATTTTGATTTATTATTGGAAGCATTGTTTAGCGGTAGAGTTATATTATACCTATAGTAAGGAATCGTGAAAATTCATAGTAGTTTACCAATGAAATAATATCTTACTTTTACAACAATAATAGGTACAGCCAGTGCAAGATTTTGTTTGCAGCTTTGAACCCCTATATCAAAAGTAAGATATAATATGTAAAATCCCTCGATAAGAGACATATGAACAAGTAGAAACTCATGAATTACAACGTTTTGGAACTTAGAAAAGCGTCCTTATTACAGAGGTGTCACGTAGTTGCAGTAATAAGAGAAAATCTTGTAACACATCGTTCAATAAGTCCCGAGACTAACAACGAAAACAACATTTTTTTTTCAAAAATCATTTTTATTCATCAATATAATCTCCTTTTAGAGTGATACAATCTTTCCAACGCCTTTCCAACATTTCTATACCATGTTTATAGAAGGATTTATCCTTTGCTTCAAAATAGGCTTCAGTTTCGGCAATGACCTCCTCATTCGAGCCAAATTTTTTTCCCTGGAGCATTTTTTTGAGATCAGCAAAGAGCCAGTAGTCGCTGGGGGCTAAATCTGGCGAATACGGGGGGTGGGGAAGCAAATCAAAGCCCAACTCGTAGATTTTTGCCATTGTTTTCATGGACTTGTGGCATGGTGCATTGTCTTGCTGAAAAAGGATTTTTTTCTTCTTCATGTGCGGTCGTTTTGCTGCGATCTCCTCCTTCAAACGTACCAACAAGTCAATATAATAATCACTGTTGATCGATTTACCTTTTTCCAGGTAGTCAATGAAAATGACGCCATGTGTATCCCAAAAAACAGACGCCATGACTTTGCCAGCAGATTGCTGCGTTTTTGGACGCTTTGGGCGGTTTTCGCCAGCCATGCGCCACTCAGATGATTGCCGATTCGACTCTGGAGTGAAATGATGTATCCATGTTTCATCCATGGTCACGTATCGACGCAGGAAATCCTTTTTATTGCGAGTAAATAGCGATAAACAGCTCTCTGAATTGTCGATTCGTTGCTGTTTTTGTTCCATTGAAAGCAATCGCGGCACCCACTTGGAAAAAACCTTTTTCATGCTCAATTTTTCATGAAGGATTGTAAATACGCTTCCAGATGATATCTGTGTCATTTCTGCAATCTCACGGACCTTTACTTTGCGATTTTTCATTACGATTTTGAATACTTCACTCACATTTTCCGTTGTAACGGCTTCCAAAGGCCTACCCGAACGTTCCGCATCGTTTGTGTCCGTACGACCACGTTTAAACTCAGCATACCAACGACAAATCGTTGATTTGGATGGAGAGGAGTCCGGGTAACGTTTCTCAAGCCATTGCTGGGCTTCTACGGTGTTTTTACCCATTAAAAAACAATGTTTTATCAACACGCGAAACTCGCTTTGTTCCATTTTTCAAACAAATTACAAAGTGACTTTACTCTAACCTCGATAACTCTGCTGTTTGTGGTCCAATCGACGTGAAATTTTTACACGTTTCATGTGAAGGTTCGCACTCTAGGGAAACGTGGCTAGTTTGGTACTACTAGCACCATCTCTGGGTTAGTCTCGGGACTTATTGAACGATGTGTTATAATATTTCGCTATTTCTGGATGCGGCGCATCACTTGAACTCCTTGGTTGCGGCGCAGCTGGGTACAGTATAAACATAGAAAAAAGATTTCCTATTTTCTAGTGTACACAGTTATCTATACTGGTGAGCTGAGGTAGCTTCTTTAGGAAAAGAATAATTTCTGTAACTCAAAGAGTGGAAGTGAATAAAGGAAAGAAGCTAAATGCCAAAAACAGCAAATTAATGGTTTTGGTCTAAAAAGGTGTAAAGTGTCAGGCTCTATTTTCCCACTAAGAGGCTACGTGTCAAGAAATTGTTTATTTTCCCAAATTTTCATTTTGAAATATTACAAACCTATTGAAATTGCTCAATTTCTGTTCCACATTAATGTTTAATACCTCAAATTTCTCTCCTACCCAAAAACCTGTTTAAAAGCAACTGCGTAAGTATACAAAAGTCTCAACCTCCTTTTTTCTCTTTTAAAGAGTAACAGAAGAGCATAAAATGAAGCGTAATATACTAAATTGCGTTAACAAATTACTGGAATGTATAACTAGGCATCGTGTTTAGAAACTTTCGTACATAACCACAATTTGTAGTACAAAATTTAAAACATAGCTTAGCCTTGACTTCAAAACTTTGCTGCAACTGAATCAATCAACTCAGTTTTAATTGTGTGAATGGGATGCAAAATTGCGTAAATGAAGCTGTTTATGTTGGAATGACTCTGACATACCTTTTTGAAGCTCAAAGGTGATGCTTTCCATCATTTATGATCAAGGGCCAGTCAGCTATTTTGTAGCCAAAATTGGTCAAAATCAGAGTTATTAGATGAACTATGTTTTTTAGCAAACATTTTTGGATATCAGACGGTGGGTCTAATTATTTAAACATTTATATTCTTGGATTATGTCGAGTATAATCAATATGTTTTCGATTGGACGTATTTTCTTGGAAGATGCTGGGAAAGCTCCAAGTAAATTTCAAAAATCAGAGAATCATAAAGATAGGGATATAAGAGAGAGAGTTTTGAAGTGGCGAAACTTTAAATATCAAGGATCATTATATGCCTTTTTCTGGAGTCTTGAGCAGAGTCAGCCTTTTATTTTCCTCTATTACACCGTGGAATTCAGATAATCTTCATCCCACACATATATTTTTATATGAAAAAGCTACTCAACTGTAGCACTCTAGAGGAAATTAGAACATTAATTGCCTGAATGACTGTGAGTCATCGTGTGCCATGCACGTCAGGACAGCAAAAACCTTTGTGCGAAATAAGGTTATACACCGTACATTCCCATTTTAATGTCTTTTACAAACTTCGATCTATTAGATAATCTAACAATATTTGTATCTATAAAAGGTGACTTTGACTGTTGAGTCCCGTATGGCGCGTCACTCATTTATTCCTTATTGGATAATATAATCCTGATCTGAAATTGACGAAAGGTCTAAGGGTGGTTGCAGGTGAAGTGCGCATGCGTCTGTAAAACACAGAAAAGAAAGCTTTCTAGATTTTTGCAAATGCCCGAATTGGAGTCGACAGAACTAGAGTCAACAGGAGATCTTTCGATTTAATAAAAATTCTTATTTCTACTCAACGCAAAAATGTGGCCAATTGAAAACTTCGTATATGTTCTTTTTGAGACAGTTTCTCATCTACGGTTAAGCTTAAACTTTTATAGTAATGCAATACTAACGTTTAGTAAACCTTAGAAACGTTAGAATACATGAAGTTGCAGCTTGGTCACCTAAATCGAAAGTTTCCAATTTCAGCTTCGAGCCTTAAATTTGTTAGTTGCTTAATTATACATAGCATCTATAACAAATAGGCCTACAGCAGTAATAAATTTCGCTGAAGTATTGACCCTTATATCGTTAACAACGCTCATCAACAATAACAGAAGTTTGATAAACCGGTTGCGTATAACTTTTCTAAAGTCAGCAATAACATTATGTCTTTCGGGATTAGACCATGTCATTGCTGAAATAAAAATTATACTAAAATTTTACTTAATGTCCTAAGAAGTTTGTTCAGGAGACTAAGGATGAGCGCAAGGGGCAAAATTCTTTTAATGCCATATAATTAACGATCCAGACTATGAAAGTCTACGGTATTGTTTAAAGTCAGTGATTGTTCTGATTAGTGTGTAACCTAAAAAACTACACATTTCTTAAGAGATGATGATGTAAAATACGTTGGCATTTTCTCTTGTCTAATTAGCTGGCCTGATTTTTGAAACTAGGCCGAGATTCAGAGAAGAGAAAAATGACAGTAGGTTTTTACCAACGTCAGCAGTTCTCAAAAACTATTTGGATTTTTTTGCTTTGGAATCTTGGTTATAGTGAGATCCTAGTAATCCATTTTTGGAAAGAGACGCTTCACAGATACAGATGTCATTCTTCAACATTTGATACATTTTCCTAAATTGTTTAAAAGTTGATGAGGAGGAGCTATCCTGCTGCTTTATTGGCCGGTCGGTTTATGTTAGTGTGTGGTGTCGATATTTCTTTAAATTCATTGTGACCTCATCAGGATTTAAACCAGAGGCAATAACTACATACACTTGCATAGCTGGATACATAGTAACTTGTTAGGTAAGCTCGATATGAGCATGCATATGGGTTTTATTTCTACGCTAACCTGCTTTATTATATTGTTTTGCCAGAGTAATATAGCTTTTTTCTACTTTATGTAAGTTCTATCTTCTCCCTTAACCACTATTGGCGCTTTAGCCTATTGCGGTAGTATAGGTACATGTTCTGCGTTCTTAGATTTTTTGATCTCTACTGTTTTTGGTATATTTTTGGTTTATTGAAGTCCAATTCGTATGGATCTGCTTGTTTTCGCATCATGTTCACTCAAATATGACATTCTAGATCTCAGCGAGTTCGTCGCTTGCTTGACCTTTTACTCCAGGTTTTATTAACAGATCTAATCGGGTAAAATGTGAAGATTGAAGAAAAACAAATTATTTTTGTTTAAGACTATCCAAGATGTACAGTAACGATTCTATGTCTGAAAAGTGTATGGCACCAAGAGAACATTTTGGTATATGCTTTAGTTGACTAGACCCATTAATAAAACTTAAAATAAAAACTCAAGTCAAAAGGAATTGAGACTTGTTAGATTCTTAGACTTCAAATTAGTATTTAAATGTAGTCTTCAAATGCGAAAATACACATTTGTGGATATCAAGTATTTTATCAATCTGATCACTATTAGTTAACAATTCTACACCTTGGAACTAGAAATTTCAACGCAATTTGTATAGTGACAAATTCTAAAGTGCCGGCAATCCTAGGTTTGCCTAGGTAATCTTAGGATTTCCGAACTGTAGTTTTAGGCAATGTACAAAAAAATTACTTACAAATTTGGACTTTGCCTGAAAAGATTGCGTTAGGCAAACTTAGTGGTATATAAGTACCTTTAATTTTATTGAGCTTGAACGAAATCATTTACTGTTAAATAAACAACGACGTCCAATGTAATTATTTTTATACCAAGCAGAAATCTACAGTGATTAATAAAGTCAGCAAAATGAAATCAACATTACCTAAAATCAGATAGGCAATCGTAGGATCCTTCACTCATAAGTGCATTGTAGACCCAGTTTTGCTGATCATCTCTCTAGGCGATTTTATGAGTTGATCTAAATTTCTTGACACATGTAGAATGACAGCTGGGTATTCGGCTTGTTAGTTAGCTGAATCAACTTTGTTACTTAATAGTTTGTGTTTCTGTTAGTTATAAACTTTTGCTTAGTTCAGTGATTGTGTATTCATTTCCTCTACGTTTGATTTATTGTTTTCATTTTTAAGTTCATATCTTGTTTAAACTTTCTTGGAAGTTGAAACCGTAGATATCTACCTCTGTAGTCTTAGCTGACTATTGGTGAAAACTAGAAAGTTGCTACTTTTTGTGTTGCATTTACTCATATCACAAGTATGCCATCGAAATATCTTAATCGTAGATTTGTTTTCTTCCAACATTGAGACTTGATTACCTGTCCTTCCTGATGATGTTCCTCATTATTGGAGGGAGTATTATATCAACTGCTATACCAAACTCCCAATGGTAAAATTTGCTACCAAATTATTGGAAATGTTTGGTTTTGATACCTGTTGAAACAGTTTTTACATTAGGTATTTTCTAGTAGTATTTCCCTTTAGCTGTAGTTTTGTGAATAAGCATAGTAATATATGTATCATTATTATTTGATCTCATATCTCTAATTATTTCTTGATTATCAGTGACGACAATAGTTGAACTGATTTATGAAACTATGTAATAGATTGGGTATTCATAATAATTCAAGGTGTATTACTGAGATCTCAATATCGATAGAGCTAGAAAGCCGATAAATAAAACTTTTTTTTAACTTTCGGCCCTTTGGTAATAAAACCTGTTACTAAACAGTTCTGAAGCGATATTGTATTCGTACAGTCAAAAACAATTGAAGCATTTACAAAACAACATTATAGAAGACTATTTACAACATAATGTGTGAACGTAGCTTAGAAGTTGATGAAATAGGATCGTGTGAAAGTACATTTAAATATCATATAGGTACCGTAGCTTAGGTGGGAGTAATGTGAAGAAATCTTTAGACACCTCAAACACGAGTAAGTGAATGTGAACCACACACCTTATTATAAATTCAAAATAGATAAATTCGCAGTAGGAGAGGAACGATTTGATTAAGAGAAATATGAAACAAGGAACGGTAATTACTAATTTATCGTGCAAGAGATTACGCGTGCAATGAGCAAAGATGGAAATACGACACACAATTAGGTATAGAGACCACGCAAGAAAAAACTTGAAAATTGAAAATATGAAGTATTTGTAAGTCATTATTACAGGCAAAAATAAAAAAAAAAAAATGTATTTTAACCCTGTTAAAGATGAGTCAATCTCAACAGTCAGACTTTTAATGAAATACCAACCGTTGTCAGAACGCTTTCTCTAATTTGCATTTGACAAATTAATGAATCATTATTATTTATTTATTAATAATTGTCAGTAAACATTCTTTTTTCTTAACCCTTGAGTATCAAACCTTGAAACACAATCTTTAGAACCTTGAAATACAATTATATAAAAAAATTCAATCTTTGTAGATCACAAAAGGCTGACTAAAATTTACAAGCGCCTTGTCAAAGGTCAAGTTCGATTACACCAAGGGTCGAATGTCAGAAAGAGGAAATCAATAGAAGAAAGGATGACCGCAAAAAGATTTAAACATGAACGCCATTAATAAGTAGTAATATTTATATGCTAATAACTAAACAGGACTGTACTGGCTTTTATTTAAGTTTTTTTTTGGGTATCTTACTTTTTCAATTTATTTTATTTTTAATCTATTTAAGTTAGAGAATTGAAATAAAATTTCAAAATATAGAAATTCTAAATTGAAACGATTTTAGAATTTTTTTGAACATAATTAAATTTGTAAATTATAGGAAAAATTGCTTCTCAATTATGAAAATACGTTGCTGTAGTTGTAAACAGACAGTGTAGTTATTTATTTGTCAACGAAAAAGTAAATAAAAAACAAAAGTAATAAATTTGTAAAAATTTGTAAATAAGCAAAAGAATAATAAATTTCATATTAAAGAAATACACAACAAAAAGAGTACGGCCATCGCCAAGTGCTATTTCTTCAGACGCAATATCTGATTGGCGGAGAAAACTCTCGAGGAAAATTGATTTTGGTGACGTCAACAGACGCAGGGGAAAAACCTTCCTAGAGTTAGTACTTTTCGGGAGATTCTTTTTTAAATTTTTCTATACCTAAATTTCTCAATTAATTCTTTCCCTGCTTAAATCTATTTTTAATTTTTACATTTTAATTATTTACTACTTGAAGAATTTATTTATCTTTTAATTTGCAATCTAACCTTCTAATATTATTTTAAATCGAGTAGAACAATTTTATTGCCTTTATTGTTTTCAATATTTTATTTTAAGCTTAAGATTGCTTCAAACACTCGAAGTAGAAATTCTTTAAAGACTTACAATGTTTATACGTTTTCTCCCTACAAAGTTCCGAACCTCTATGTAATTTCCCAAGAAAGCCGTCATTTCCAGATCTCCTTGGCCGCAAAAGTTCCGGAGGACTTTGGCCCTTTTAGTAATAAAGTTTAAGGGTGGGTCCATTAAACGTCTTTAGCATCAGCGTGGTGTGCGCTTGTATTGAAAGTTCGAAATTGGTTTTCGCCGCTGTTTTTAATAGCTTTTGAATTTTAAGTTGCCTTCGATTTTATTGACTTTTCATGACGACCTATTTCTCTTCTTCTGTGGTAATAAATGAGTTTTCACGGGTTCGTTTTGGTGATCGCTCTTCGTCTTTTTAATATTGAAATATTTTAAAATTATAATTTTTTCCGTACATTTAATTTTCTCTATTTACAGAAAAAATTCTTTTCTCTCCTTCAAATACATGTCTACGCGTGCCTTAATGGAAAAAAGACTTTATGCATAAACAAAAACAATTAAGAAAAAAGAAAAGTTCTGCAATATTTTTATAATATTTAAAATTTATTCGTATTGCTCAGGAAAATGCGAAGGACACAAAAACGCAATGCGAAAGGATCTAGCAGATAGTCTATATGAGAGAAGAGGAGAAAAGGGAGAGCAAGGAGGTTCCGGTTTAATCTCCTGTCCCTGCAACCTCATTTCCCGTCGACATTCAGGAGCACGCTTTTCACACCTATAGGGCACATTTTATGATCGTTCTTAAGACTTTTCTCTTAGGATGTCGCTGGATTTTTTGTTGTTGGAATGTAAAACAACTGCTACTAAAAACAACAAGTTTAACTTTAATTCAAGATTTAGAATAAAAGTACAACCTGCGTAACTTAAAGTTCATTTATTTCAATTAATGCAGATTAAATTCTTTACACAAAAGCCAGTTATATGATGCATTAATTTTAATTATTAATAGTAAGCAAATTATGAGATGATATTTTAGAATATTTTGTCACAAGTAGTGTAATAAAACTAATTAGTTACTACAAGCATTCAGTTTAAATCTCCCTAAATATGTAAGTGTTCGGCATATCTGCAGAATCAGATACAATCAAATAGAACGAAAAAGATATCTAACTGAGAATTATAAGAACGCACAAGCGAAAATCAATAGTAAAGTCTATTCTCGGAAATGTAAGCACCAATGGACAGCAAAAGCATGGATGCACCTGCGGTTTTTCTCAAAAAACAGCTGTAAAGGTATTGCCGCTTTATGCCAGTAAACCTTTAATTTCTATCGTAAATGGAAATGTTGATTTTATTAACTCATTGACAATAAAAGATGCTTTGTTAAGAAGTCGATGTACTACTTCTCAGGAAACAGTAAACTAATAAATAAGAAACAAAGAACAGCCTGATCAAGCTGTTTTTATTAGATTCGCACGTATTTCTAGTTGTTTAGCTAATAGTTTAGCATAAAGAGGCTTAATAAGGATCATCACTGATTAATAATAAATTACTTTGTAGGTGTTACAAATTGTAAATTTCACACCATCACTGCCAATTTCTTGTCTGTCGATTTTTGTTTGCACATCTCTGTAATTGATGTCCTATGCCTTCAGCGACTCCCGACATGTCATGTTGAGTTGCCACCAAAACGATACTTAGTCTCAAGAGTCCTTAAAAACTGTCTCCCTGCTACTAACTTCCACTTCGATCATCGTAGTAGGAACAGTTTTTCCGGAGCTGCTAAAAATATTGGTTTTCTAAATATCCAATCATTGAAATTAGCTTCACATGAGATTTTCAAGACCTGGCAACGGTGAAACTTCAAATAGTCATTATTAATATTTTGATGAGTTGTCATTTATGAAAACTGTCAACTTGAAGCATCTTATTGTTTTCAGTTTTTTCCAACGTAATATAATCCGAAAGTCGCGCACCAACATTAGTTAATTTTTTCAAAAATTCTTTTTGGGTGTGAAAAACATCATCAATCGTTAGATCTGTTTAGTATTCTCTAATCTCTTACTATCAGCAAAATTGTGACGACATGGAGTTTGTACAACTAAAAATAAGGAAATAGGGCAAGGACGTAATTCTCATTAGTTGAAAATCTATAACATTCCTATATATTAACATTTTGAAGCTTCTTCATGATGTATAAATTTTGAGAAATTGACTGAGAATTCATTTCACTATTATAGCAAATTTAGAGAGCACAGTAAAGTTATATGTATGTAATCATGCTGATATGCATATTAAAGAATCCCAAACGAGCTAATCGATAGGTAATTAATTTCCCCAAAAACGAAGCTGGGTTCAAGCAAAGTATATTACAAGGAAATTTCATCAGACGTTGTGGGTGATGGTCTCATTTGTTCTCTCCACACTCTTTTATAGTTTTAGTTAACATGCAACTACTTCTAGTATATGAAGAAATTCAAGCAGAAAAAATTTTTGCTTTGATCAGACACTACACGCTCGTTGCCGGAAGGAAATATTCGAAAGGCTAACCTACTGTATCAACAGTTACTAGTTATCTCATTTACTGATTAAATTTTTGTATCTGTATCAGAGTCACAAATGTACTTTCCAGTCTTCTAGGGCGATTATTATTGAGCTTGGAAGATTAATGTTATTATGTTATTGTGGATATGCAAGAATTGTGCAGGAACCATAACCTATTCTTCCAGATGCAGCAACTATATAGATAGAAAGGTATAGTAAATTTAAAAAAAGGGCATTATCATATATGTGACTCGTGAAAAACAGCAAACGATATTACTGGGAAATGAAAACATAGAATGTTATATGAACCAGCACTAAAGGATTGAAGAGTAGGTTTCTCTTTATGATGAATTTTTAAACATTTGCTGTTTGCAAAGATTGACAGGACTGTTAAAGACGACGGCGAGGTTGTAAAACACGATATCATCAGCAAATATTCGAAAGTGAGTAATACCCAATAATTTCAGTACTTAGTTGGAAATAAATCTAAGACGAGTCTTGAAAGCGATTTTTATATTTTTAACAACGCAAGAAACAAGTTTTAAATTATATTTTTATAGACCACTAGATAAGGTTTATTATAAATCTAAAAGATCTTTTAAAATAACATTTACACTATAGAATATTCATTGTCCAGGATTTATGTGCAATCAGCTGTAGATGTGATGATCACAGAAGAATGTTAACTGAAAACTTACAGGGCAAAGAGTTGATTTTGGTTGTAATTTTCCCCGATTCCATAACTTGAACTAGTCGGATTGCTACCGTTACTAATGGCAACGCTGGAATAGAAAATACACTAAAACTTTATAAAAAACAATTATGCTAGCCTAAGATCATCATGTTAGTTATATAGAAGAAGAAAGCATACAGTACAACCATTAGGAATTAATTCCTCATCGTATGGTCTACTTCCTTCAGCTGTCAAATCCAACTGCTTTTATCGCAATTAGGTTTTATTATTAGTAGATGCTGCTGGAGATATCCTAAGTTTAAAACGCGATGGTGGTTGTCTTCCATCTTCCATGGCTTTCATCTACCATGATCTGTCTTCCATAAGCTCTAGAAGCATACTGAAAATCAAATTTTATTGATTTTGTTGATTTTGGTAGTTCTTAAACCTACTACATAGATTGATTCACAGTCGAAGCAATGGTGGCGGTCAACTTTTCCCAAATTATGTAATTCTCAGCCGATTTTAATCGTTGAGGGATCAAAATCTGCTAATCTCCGCATGGAAAAACCAAAGTACTATGTAAACTAAGCTACAAAGATAACAAGTGGTAGCTTTTAGAGTAATCATGCTGTTAAGAAAAAAATACAGCAAATATAACTCAAGTAAGTATGGTTCATGCAATGTGTGTATTTTGCTACATAAAACAAGTGTTGACTTTAGAAAAGTGTCTAAAACACTTTTGTTATTAAGGTGAGGACGTGTCTCATCGTTTTGCAGCTCGACTTGCAGCCGCACCTTCCCAGGATGGGGAGATCCTTTCACAGTTAGGTCGGCTTTTCTTGAAGTATGTCTTACCCTCTCCGAACTTTCTAAGAAAAGGTGCGTCTTGAACAGTTCACAAGTCTGATGTGCAATCCAAACATGAAAAATACATTGTTGGCGAGTGTTCGGAAAGACTTCTCCTCAACCAAGAGTAGGCAGGTGCAATTCTGTCTTCAGCAACGTTCACGCTGCGGCAGCAGTTAACCATCAGGTCTACAAAATCAGAGAAGCAATTTGCACAAAAGCTCTTTCTGGTTGGAAAAGAGAATGTCCGAGTAGGCGCTAGTGTGGTTAAGATGCGGAAAGAGCTTGCCTTCCTGGAAAAGTGCGGTTGTAAGTCAAGTTGCAAAACCATGAAACGCATATGTCATTAAAATGCCTTTCCATGGACTTTAATGTGGTGCACTGCCTACAAAAGCAGATGCAGATTTTATTGTACATTGTTTTCGCAGTTAGACTATGAATGATGAGGTGGACGATTGGGAGTTTTAGTTCCTAGGTGATACTGTCGCTTCCATCTATTTTTTTTTTATTTCTACAAGGTAAATCTTAGATAGAATATGTACTTATTTTAATAATAAAGTGTTTCAAATATTTTTCTAAAGTGAACACCTGTTTTATTACTTACTTTAACTATATTTGTTGAAAACTATCAGTCAGCTTCCGTTAGGAAATCGAAGTTTTAATTTGCGTCATTTAATTAAAAATAGGACATTTTTGCTCAGAACTGAATTAGAGGTGAATCCCTTACGGATGCAACTAGAAATTAAAAATGTCTTGAAATTTCTTTAATTTAGTACAGACGTACACATCCTACATTTTTTTTTTGGTCGAGATCCAAAATATTTTTATTTTATAGACGTCGAGGATTAATGTGTAATAGAATTATCAGATGTCGATTATTTTGTAATAGTTCTAAAACAGTGCCCTATACCGGATAAATAACTAGGAAACATGTTATTAGGTACACTATTTAGTTTTTTATACCAAAAATAAAAAATTGTCTACATTATTTACAAAATAGGTACCTATTAACTACTTATAGGTAACGATTAATAGCACAGAAGACTCCATTAAGATTAGTTTGTCGTATGCTATTTATCTATCAATTTGTTCATCCGCTGATGATCATTACTGCAGCGTCTAAAAAAGATATGAAATAATAGAAGAGCTGGAATGGTAATGAATATACTTAAATCTTAATTTAATGCTTTGTAAAGAATCTTCCCATTAAGGTCGTAAGTAGAGAAAGCTCATTATACGTATTTTTTGTACTATTTTGCAAAGAACAAAGTACTATAAATTGTTCAATTGCTATCTCCTACTTGAAAATTTGTAATACCGATTTTTAATTACTCTTTTTAAGATTTGAGTACGTATAGAATAAGAAAAGTGGAATAAGAAATAATAAAACACAAAGCTCTTTTAGCTATTTTCTCATTGGTCAAGAGCATTACTTGTATTTTATTAGAGTAACAAAATTTTCTCATTTCGAAATTATCGACAAGTGCGGATTTTGGATAACCTTCCAAATAAGAGAGATAATTAAACATGTTTAGTGATAGTCAGTAAGAAGACTCGCCGTAATTTGTTTTGCTTCTATTATTTTACTACTTTTCAGAGCTGTGTTACCTTTTTAATGTCATGATGAAATCATCTCCAGCTTCTAAGATCTCGTTATCCTTTCCATTTCAACCTCCTCTCATTTTGGAGCTCCAGTAGTGGACTAATAATGTATTAGTGTGACTTACCATCTTATCGCGTATAATTCTCTTGTCTACTTTCAGCTCCACCTGCTAGCGTGTTTTAACAATGTGATCTCTCCAAGAAAGTCTACAGTTCATGTGATCTCTTACATATTATCATTGTGATAACTTGAACAGATCTGTTCTCGTTGATTTTAAATTTCTATTTTTGTATCCAGAGCTGTAATTGGTTCTAGTGAATTTGTGGAATACTTGAACTTGTCTTGGATCTTTGTCAGCTGCAAGGATGGCAGTGTCATTAACGAATGTGTTCATAGTGTACGTGTAGCGGTTGGAAAATCTGTTGTATAAAGTATGTATAAAACCGGACCTACAACATTCTCCTGAGGAACTCCAATTTTGGTGAAGGAAGAAAAATCTTATGAGACGTAATGTACAAAATGATCCCTTATAGTGGAGTTCATCTCATTCAAGTAAAGAGAACAATTTTCCTAAAATCTCTGTTTATTACTTTACTTTTGACTTCGCTAATTCGAGTTCTAAACTTTCTATCCCTTAAATACGACTTCAGGCGTCCGGAGTGATTATTGGAAACAATTCTTTGATTTTAGTCAGTAGACCAATAATTGTATTATTTGTTTCAAATTGTTTTTTTATTGAGCTCAGGAGGATCTCTATGAGCGCTCGTCAAAAATCCCTCCCGAAATTAAATTCTAACTACGGCCTTGCCTAGAATTATTCCATCCTTTCTGATATTTAGGATACGTAAAATAAACGTCAATATATTGGGATTCAAAGATATAAAATGGCCTGGCGCAGGAAAATGCGGTATGGGACATTACTCCATATATTACTCTGGTGGCCCACACAAAACCTACAAAAGTGGCAGTAATTGTAAATGAAAAGAACACCAAGAGCACCAATAGCAGAATAGATGCAAGACAGTAGGTAGAGCAAAACCTAAAAATGCAAATGAATAGAATAAGTGGTAGGAAAAATGCACCAGTAGAAAATCAGTGGTTAGGTATTAAGCAAGCATTGGAATGCATTAAAGATATGCTAAAAATAAACTCGAGTGAAAAACGTAAGCAGTGAGTGATCGATGAAATTCTAAATTCTAATGGACATAAGAAGAAAGTATAAGAGTAAAAACATAAACAAGAACAAGCAAGTGAACACAACAACTGAACGAAGAATCACAGAAACTAAAAAACATAAGTTAACGAAAAAATGCAACGAAATAGAAGCAAGATATATTTAACCTATATAACAGATTAAAAAAACGGCGAACTTAAAGAAAACCAAGAGTACGGGTTACCACAGATAAAAATAAAACACCATTATTGGATATGCAAAAATAAAATAAAAAGAACTATTTGAAGACTAACAAAAAAACGAAGAAACTACAAACTAAGCAATGACAGAACCATGGAGGTATAAAACAAGAAGGAGGCAGCATCCTAATACCAAGCTTATAGGTTGTTATGAAGCCGATAGACTGTGAGAAATGAGCGAGCGGAAACGTATTTGTCACCATATACAGGCATTTTTGGTAATCATTTCAAAATACCTTGAAAATAACAACACAGCTGAACAATATTCAAACCGCCATGTTCTATCAAGCTGTTTTGTTTGTGTTGCTTTGTTACCAAATTGGAGATTGGGGGAGGGGGGACCTTGGACAGAACCACTTATAACAAAAGCAAAAGTAGCAAAGGCCATGCAACAGCTCAAGGATGGAAAAACATCAGGACCAAATGAAATACTGAGCAAAATAGTATACCTTTTTAACACTATTGACTGATTGGTTCGAGTCTACATTTATTTCGATACCTAAACATGCGAAGAGTGCAGAACAATTACTTCACTAAGCCACGCACTCAAACTCTTTCTACCCTTATTCGAAATACAGGTGCTAATAAAAAGATGCGATTTCAACTGCGACCTATTTCTCTGCATTATTGATTTTGAAATGCATTTGACCAAGTCGAGCCTGGGAAACTAATCGAAATCCTTTTCTTATCTAAAATCAATGATAAAGACATATAAATATTAGGAAACTTATAGTGGCGTCTCAGTCAAAATAAATTAAGATATTGCAAGAAAATTCTCAATTCAGGTAAGTAGCAGCCTGTCACGGATGTTGTATTTTCGCCAGCCATTTTAAACATTTACTCCCAAGAGATTTTCAAAAAAGCTCTAGAAAATATCCAGGAACTTCAGATATGCAGATGATAGTGTGATACTCTCATACAGTCTGCAACGAATAATGGACCTGGACCATAAAGTCAGCGAAAAATAAGAAATGAAACTAAATACTGATTATGAATACAAAAGTTATGGTTATTAGTAAGGACAACGACGAAGATATACATGTGCTAATTAAGAACATACAACTGAAGAGGGTAAAAAATGGAGTTATTTAGTAGAGATTTGCACCTAAATAGAAAAAGCACATAGTATCTTCAACAAGATGAGACAAATGCTATGTAACATGAAACTTGGAATCATGCTAAGTACAACAGTCCTAAGATACTACGTTTCTGCACCTCTGCTCTATGAAGATGGAGTCTGAACGATTAATGAAATAATACAGAAACACCTAGAGGCCTTCGAGTTCTGGTTCTATCAAAGAATGCTAAGAATAGCATGTATCTACCCCACAACAAACTTGGAAATGTTGGAGAGACTTGACAGAAAAGCCAAAATCATAAATACCGTAAAAGAACAAACAATTAAATGCTTTAGACATGTCATGAAAAGGAAAAATTCCAGAAAAAAAAGGCAGCGACGAAAAAATCAGATGAGTCAAAGTAGTGGTCGCCAATGTTCTCAGAAGATAAAACACAATAAGAAGAAGAAAAATTTGTTTGATTTCTGTTGAAGTTAAAAGCTTTTATTAATGATAATCTTTAGAAAAATTAGAAAGTTGTTTTTTATTTTTTCTTTCGGTTTATCTCTTTGGTATGAATTCATTGGAAAGATGGTCGACGAAAATCAGAGCTCTTTCTTTACCTCTTCCTCCTAGATCTGATAGGTTTCCATATTCAGCTATCAAATCTGTTGAGGTAACCAGCTAATTGAGGTGCATCTTATCAATAAAAAATTACAGTTGGTTTGTCTGATGAGATTCTTTTCCATTTGAACTATTTTGTCATATAAGATTTTAGCAAAAAAAGGGCTATTTTAACAACCCAGTTTCTTAATTTGTAAGTAACGATTTTAATCATGATCATGCAATTTGCGACTAAAATAAACACACATGTACTGAGTTGTCTATTATTACTCATGCGAATATATTGCAATATCATTGTGGTAATTTTCTAAAGCTTTTTGTTTCGAAATAAGGTTTTTATTTTGGGGAATTACTAGTTGCTTTTGTAATTGCAATAAAAAATGTAAACCAAGGTGTATTCATCTTGTAAAGGTGATACGAAAAATAAAACACTGACAATCTTTAATGAAAGAAAAACTATAAAGTTGGGGAGAACATTAATTTTTGATTTAGTTTCTCTGTAACTATTTATTTTTCATTTACATGATAATTCTCTACCACATTTTTTAAAATAAATTGTACAGCTGGCTGTTTCTGCATATTAAGCAGCCGTTTTATTAAAAGAAAGATTAATTTCAATTATTTAGCAAATCTAAACGCAATGATAGTATTCGATAAAAATTATTGAAAACGAATACTGTATAAAAAATTAGAGGGAATCTTAGCAAACCTCTAAAGGAATGAAAAATAAAAAGAAACTAAAGAAGGAAGGAGAGTATATTTATGAATGTCTTATAAAAAGTGTGCAGAATGAATTTAAGATGTAAAGCAGCTCCCTGTGCGCTTATTAGCAACCATGAATAATGAACCCAACCAAAATATGACAGAAATTACCGAGGAATACCAGAGGGAAATGAAAAAAACTCGCTTGGGTATGCGAAAATTGAAGATGTCGGACGATATAAAAAAGGACTCCGTTAATGAGTTTTTTTTACTATTTATATATATCATATTTTCTGAAGGGGTGTTTAGTGGTTTTTAAAAAATTCGATTGTTTAGATTTATGAAAAGGAGGAGGTTGAATGCAAGATTCAATTAAAAAGAAAATTATTAAATATTTTACGATTAATGTTCAAATTGAAATATCATTGGCGCTGCAAGAGAACAAGGAACACTACGTAGGTTACATTGCGAAACGCTTATTTAAAAACAATCTCCTACATACGACAAATAATTATGAAGTTGTCGATAAGAGAATAATAAAATAGGGCCCTAATTTGGCGTTAAATTATTAATTATAAATAGAAATCCGACGGAATAGAATAGTAAAAAATCTATGCAATATTATTATCAAACGGAAAAAATGTTTTCTGTCTCATTAAAACTTTCCACTTGAAATGTTTTGACTTTTTTTATAACACAGATGATGCTACTTAATCCGTTCCTGTTCATCTTGAAAACTCTATAATGTACCCATTTGTCTATCTAAAACTAATTTATCAAGAATAAAATGAAACTTCACATTTGGACTTCCTACAAGAGTGATCGACAGGTAACTTATTAAAAAAAGTAAGACCAGTCGTCGAGTTGGTCCCTAAAAAAATATAAAAAGAAAAAAAATGTATAACAAATAAGAAATAATAAAGGAGAAAAATTGGATCCCGTGTTGAACGCCATTTGCAATTAAAAGTTCCAAGTTAGGACGTAAAAAAAAATAAAAAAAGGACGAGATTACAACAAGTAAACATGTGCTGGTTCACGATAAAACCATTAATCATTCCTTGAGACTCACTATATTACTTTTGATTCTTGTATTAAATTTACTCTCTTTTCTACCGGTTTGACTTTTTTCAACTTTTCTTTTGAACGAAATTCCGAACTATTCGAAATTCTTATGTTCAGTATTCTTAAGTTTAATATAATTATTTTTGAATTCTATAAACTAGTAGGTAATAATCATGCATAATAATCATATATTTGAAAAATGAATTTCTTACTTTGGTCTTTGTTCAAGATTCAATATTATTCCACGAAAAAAGTTACTATTAAATGTTGTAGCATTCTTATATATTTTTAATTATGTACATAATACATAATACAAAAGGCGTTATAAAAGACAGGTAAGAATTATACTGAAACACATCTTTGATACCGAGAATTTTAATTCTTTAATTGGTTTTATACCTAATTTTTTGTTTACTTTATGTAATGCATTGCATGGAAAAAATTCCTAAATATGGACAGGTTGAGGTGTAGATGTTACATCTACGTTCCGTTTGTAGAATACCAAGATACATAGTTTATCATCTTTTGATAATCACAAATCATCACTAAGAGTAGAGACTACAACACCAGAATTCCAGTATCTCGAGTATAGAAATTCGCGGATTCCTGATATTTGAATTTTAGAATTGATGTTTAAACCAATGTCATGTTGGTTGTATCGTTTGCTCCGTTGCTAGTGAATTCGATTTTTTTGGCGTTGCTTTCAGTTTCAAAAAGTAGATACCCAATCCATGAACAAAAAGAGATTATTCAAATTATATTAACTACCAATTCCCAAACTTTGTTTCTTCACACAGAAAACCAATAGTAATTAAAATAATCAGTAGCTATAAGTAGGTCTAGTTATGTTGCTACTCAGAACTTTGCAAACATTAACCATTGGACAGCGAATTTCAAATTAACGTCTAGGATAAAAAATTACAGTTAAGGAGAATAGTGATGTGTTCCTTATTTTCATAATAGACTTGTTTAACCCAAATAAGACAACAGAAAAATCAATGAAAGATAGAATAATTTATCTCTTGAAGGACCTTCAAAGTTTATGTCTTTTATCTTCACCTACTTGAATGGAATGGCAAAAAGGTCTCTCTTGTATTCAGTACTTACTTAATTCTTTCTAAAAGACGAAAAGTTTGGAGCTCTAATTTGTGATTTGTTTCAGTACTGTATGCAAAATAAAAATCTAGAAGGTAATAAAGGATTTAAGTACCTCAAAAAAATTACAGCTGAATCAAAAAGGTCTGTTTGAATGAATAAAAATACAAACGTTTTTTTCTGTCTAAATGTGGAATAGGCGCCAAGAAACTATGGCAACAAATTTAGGATTAATTGAATTGAATCCCTACCAGCTCAAAATTAACAAAAACAGAGTAAATGTGGTAAATAAAAAAAAACAAATTAATTACTAAAGTTTGTTTTTACGATTCTGCAATCGAAATCTGGAATGCTGTCCATGGTTAACATACTTATGGGAGATTTCTCTGGACCCCAAGTCTGAAGATATGTTACACACCTAATATGCCAATTGTGTTTAGAAAAGAGGCGTACAGTTATTAAAGTTAAGTTTTGCGTTATAAAAATCTCAGCTAAAGATACTAAAATTCTGTTTTCTTGTTTCCAGCTCAGTAGGCCGGTTATGAAAAAGTTTAATTTAATGAAGTGACATGACTTTCGCTAAACATTTTATAAAACAGCAAAAATCTAAAATGGACATCCTGACTTCAGCAGGGGTCTACATTGTGTAAGAACCTGAAACTGAATGTTTTACGGGTTTCATGGCAGATCTGCTACCTGTCAATCTATCCCACGCGTTGAATCAGTGGTTCCAAAGAAACGGAATATTACAATAAATATGTCAAAATATCTAGTTTCCAAAAATTCTTAGATTCTAAAAGTTCTGTGATATACGTAAAGAACGGGAGATATCCTAAGTTCCGTTACTTCGTAATCTATTGTTCGTGGAAGATCTCAGCTATATTGATCAAAAAAATTTTATAAGAAACTTGCTCGTTATCGGCATAACAATTACGATTGGAAGAAGTCTTTCAAATTGTTTAGAACGAAGACGATAAGATAGCAGCGGCTTTCTCGCGTAATCTGTGACTGCTAAAAACGACTCAGTAGAAAAATTCTTGCCTTTATCTTTTACAGAAAATAGTTTTTATAGGAGTGTGAGTGGTTCTGTAATTTATTGGAACTATGAAGAACATCACAACAATCGTAAAGAAAGCATCACAGAAAGAACAAAATTAAACACATCATGGAAAACTCGGAAAAAGTAGAAGCATGTTATAGAAAATAACAGAAGAAACAAGAAACTCTGAGAAAACACCAAATTATATTATTTCTGAAACTGTATTGGGAATAAGTAAAAGAACTTCTTTAGTTCCTTCTGTGAGCAGTCTAAAGAGAACCATTAGAGATATTCAATCGAAGAAGGCTGTCACATATCTCAGCCGCTATTTCAACCTACATGTCGGCACTAGGGTGCTTAAATCGATAATCAATTAGTTTCTATAGCTAATTGTATATTTACATATTCTCCTACATGTTGGCACCAGCATTTAAACAAGAGGATAAAAGTGCCCGAAAAAGCTTTCGAAATGTTTCTCAGAACATAAGTATTAATAATGATGGTTCACAGCTTCTTGCTTATGATCCTAAATGCGTAGAAAAAATACGACCGTTTGCAACGTCCAAGCTTTTATCAAAGTCTAAATTATGTTGCAAGATGAACGGCACTAGAGCTGGGTAATATTCAGATTTCAATATCGAATATCGATAGTAGAAAAATATCGATATTATTTGATATATCATTTGGTATCAATATATTGATGTAACAGTAAAATAGTGGGATGTCGATATTTTATCAATAAATACATAGATACATTGATACCAATCGGTTTAAATTGAGATTCCAGAGCGAAAATGCATATACATTGAATTATCTTCATTGGAGCAACATATTGGTATTCAGTCTGGTTATCCATTTGCAATATAGTATTACTTATACTTATTGTTAATTAAGGCTTTTTATGAGATTACCTGTTACCTTATATATTTTGGCATTACTCTTTTTAACATGGCATCGAATTTTGGGAATATATATAATTGCGGAAAGGTACCCATTGTACTACTTTAATAAAAAGGCTTTTATATTCCACTTTCTTTAGAACTTTTGCTACGCGTTGGAGGCAAGATCATGAAAGAGTAGCAATTCAAGAATTTCAAGATATGTATAATTCAAAGGTTAAAAAGTGTGGGCTTTTTATAGACACAGAATGCAGTTTTTCGGCAACGCCTCCCAATGGCTTAATTGAAGAAAATGGGATTATTGAAGTAAAATGTCCTGCAAATATTGCAAAATTCACTGTTTCAGAAGGATTTCAAGAAAAAAAAGTAAATTTTGTAAGTGGAAGTAATGGAGAGATTAAACTGAAATTAACTCATAATTACCTATTACTATCAAATCCAGGGCAGTTGCATATAACAAGCCGTAAATACTATAGTGTGGACTCCTCGGGAAAAAAAATTTACCGAGATGATAATTTTTAACAAACAAATATGTATGAACTATTAGTGACTTTTTAATCTATGTTTCCTGCCGGCGATAATACTTAGATCTTCAGCATCCATAAAAGTTGGCCATAAAAAATCTTGGCTTCTAATAATGCACACACATTCTCTAAGAGAACGTCGGCTATTAGTGTTAATTGGAGCGACCTTAACGCGAATAAAGAAAAAACATGCATAATCCAAAGTAGTGTTGGTTTCAAAACGAACTAGAACTCGAATCAAATTGGATATCAAAATAATATCGGAATATCGATATAATATTGGAATATCGATATAATATCGAATTATCGATATAATACCGGAATATCGCTATAATATCGGACTATCGATATGTCGGCATATCAGTATAATATCTGACTATCGATATATCACAATATCGATATAATACCGGAATATCGATATAATATGGGACTATCGATATATCGGAATATCGATATAATACCGGAATATCGATAAATATCGAATTATAAATCTGGACCTGAGTATTAAAAGGGCCAATATCCATTTTCACTGTTCTGAGATATTAGTGGTACAAGTTTTAAAAGCAGATATAACTCCATTGTAAGTGTGTAAAAACTCAAAACAGTATATCATAAACCTTTAACAATAGAAGATTGGCCTTTTTTGTGTCGATAGTATTGAAGTAGAGCATTTTAGTGTTGGTTAAATCTTAAAAACGGCAAAAGCGGAGATTGGCCCTTTTAATACTCAGGTCCAGAAATATAATATCAACATCCCATTATATATCGGAATATCGATATACAGCGATATATCGATGTATACGATATATCGATATTTTGATCGATAATTCGATAAAAATTCTCAGCGCTAAGCGGCACATTTAAAACTGTACTCGTCTTTATTCTAATACCTACTTGTTTACTATTCACGCTAATGTTGGCAAAATTGTTGGGCTATGTTTATACGCACTTCCGTAGAATGAAAACGAAAAGACGCATACTCATCTATTAGAAAAGCTTAAAACTGCGAGTAACCGTGCGGAAATCGTTGATAAAGGATTTCAAAAAATCTATTATGAATGCAGTAAGAAAAGTTTTTCCTAAAGTACTAACATATGTGGAATGGTTTTTCCATTTTTCAGTTTAGTATTTATTGACAAATCTCTTCCATTGAACTAAAAACAAAGTTTGTTCTTCTTTGAAAAAGTTAATAACACATAACTTTGTTTCTGAAGATTTGATATAACACAAGGATTTAGATTATTACGTGGGAATGGCTTATACCTGAAGAAGCACGTTCTTACCTAGATAGTTATTTTGAATTTGATCTGCTGAAATATCAGGATCCATCTGCTACCAAAAATTTAACAGAAAGTTGGCATAACAGCTTCAAATCACAAGTAAATGCATAAGAAGAAGAGCTTACAAAATTTAAAATAAATAAACAGTTAACAGGAGAAAACGAAACTAAAAGTATAAACAGGCATATAAACACTAGAAATAGAATAATGCAAATCAAGTCAAATTGTAACAGCTTATATTACACGTGTACTCTTCGCGATTTAAATTGATTGATTGAGTTAATATTATTGTGACTTTTTGGCTAAATATTTTCGATTTATAGTTGTTCATCGTTTGTGAGCAAGATGTCTTTTATTAAGTATTTAAAAAGATTTCCTCGAAATCTATCGATTTCTGCCATAACTGTTTACTTGTCAAACCCGTATAAAGGTAGGTGCCTTAGAAACACCTAAGAAATTATGTTTAAATAACCTAAATTGATATCAGTCGGTTTTTTCTGAAAACTGTAAGTTGACTCGGTTTGATGTGCAAAAAGATGTCGGGCATAAGTGTACATGTCTTTTGACTGGGGTAGCTTTTCATGTGAGTTTTGTCAAACCGTACAAAAATATGTCCGCAAGTACAGGGTGGTCCAAGATTCCGCTTTAGTAAGATGATAACTTTATGTCACAAATTGAGAGCAGAGAGCGACATAGTGACTCTGGAAGCATAACCTAAAAATATTTTGAACTATACAGGGCGTTCGACTTGTTTGTAGCAGTATCTTACTTTATTTTTTCAAATGGAACACTTTGTATATTATTTTATTTTTGGATTTCCTATTATATTTAGATTCATTTTTATTAACCATATGTCTGGTCCAAATTGCACCGTTTTCGAGATATTTAATACTTTTTGGAAAAAAAAATAGTTTTACATTGTTTTAAAAATTTCAAATATCTCTGGAACTAAACGGGATAGGAAGATACGGTTTCATCATCGTGTTCAATACGGGCTGCACATCAATTGTGTTACAAATAACTTTGTTAAAGATTACTATGGTCCCATTATGGATCATTGAAGATGAAGAGCTGCAACTAACATTTCAATTATGCATACGTACATGCACAGTTATATTATTTTTTGTGTTTTAAATAAAACAAAAAAAGGAACCCTTGGAATTTTTAACAGAACAGTACCTACTATTACATTACATCTTGAAGGTAATCTTATAAGGCCATGACGACCAATCCATCGTCGGTACGTGTTATTTAGATGGCTCGTAACGTGACGAATGGGCCATCGTGTTGAAAAATTAGTGTATTTTGTAAACAAAGAGAGCTATGCTTAAACAATACACTAATTACACACTATTATTGCATTTTATTCTAAATTATGTGAGTTGACCTAGGCAGCTAGAAACAATACTTACATTAGCAACGACTACGGTTATAAACTTTTGGTGCAGGTACTATTGAGAGCAATTGAAAGTAAGCGAGATTGACTATAGCACCTGTTATTGTGTCATATTCTAGTTGTGAATCAAGTTTTGCTTAGGAATTGACAGGATAAAAGAATTTTAAAAATGAATTTGCTTGGAAATCAATTTTGGCATGTTTAATGATTTCTTATTAACAGATAACTACTATTGAATTAACACTTACATAGCTAACATCGATCGTTTACTTTCAATGTCTCTCAAACTGACTATATTCTGCTTTACGTCTAGTCCAAGGCCTGAGAAGCAGCCGTTTTTGGAGCTTCCTTTACTAAAAATGGTCATGATCAAATTCAAAAAGTACATAGTCGAGACTGTAGAAAGGGTGTATTTATCCCCTCAAAGCTTCAACTTATTTTTGATGTCACGGTGAATCAAAGTGGTAATACCAGATAATTTTGAATTTTAGGGCTTTTCTTAGAACTTTGTATGGTATGCTGACGTTGATGAATGTATTTTGTTTCCGTAGATAGGCAGGCACATGTTATAGTACCATAAGCCAACAAAGAAACAAGAAAACTGCAAAGGAAAAAAAGAGAAATAAAAAGCATGTGCAACTGTTTTGAAGATTTTTCATTACTTAAAGCAAAAATCGATCTAAGATTTCTTTTTAGTCGTAGCTTAAAATCAGACTAACATGCAACATTTCTAAAAAAATGTTCATCATAGTTTAAAGATTGTTTTAATATAAGGCAAAGATTTGTTTGTTTCTAAAGGTTGTTTTTGCACCTTGATTCAGATTTTAGTTAATAAACATCTAGATACTCAGCAGGTCTCCAACTTAAAAAATTATTTAGGAGGAGTAAGATCCGTACCTCTGTCTGTTGCAATAGTCTTGTTAGAATTAAATTTATGGCAGAATGGCTTTGATTGCTACTAAAGATAGTTAGTACACGTTTAAAAGCCAAAATTTAGAATCTGATAAGTCCATACCAAAAACCTGAATTTTTCAGCCACTATTGTTTGACGTCCTGGATTCGAAAAGATGAAGTCTGTTTAAAAAATCGAAATTGATACTTTTCAATCATTCTAATTAGCTTCCGAATTAACTTACCGAATGGAAAGATAAAACATTTATTTTGCCTTCATTGGTAATAAGATTAAAAAACAATTTACACATAAATAGTATTACTGATACAAATACTGCATAAAAGGTATTTGTATCTTGTAGGATCGATTTTAATAAAACGTAATTGAATTCAATTTAATTAAATGGAAGTGTGATGTCTGAGGCTACTATACATACTTACATGTAGTATTCTCTGAAAAATATTATTTGTATCAGTGTCACATTTACGATGTTTCCTCGAAGTTCAAAATTTGCAACGTTTGTTGTATAATTCCATTATTACGTACTACTATACTTACAGTTAATGTAAGAAAAAACATGAATAATGTAGAACCTTTAATCATAAGTAATTAGTTTTGAGGTTATTCGCTTTTAACATCATTAAGTTAATTTTGGTTTACTGCTAGTTCGAGAGTCAAATTACATTATCGCCATTCATAAAAATATTTTCAGTCTTTCATGACCTTAAGGAATAAATCCTGTCATTACAGATAAAAACAAAGCACAAATTAAAAAAAATTACCAGTCTATTAAATAATTAAATTAGAAAATCACTTTTATCAAATCAAGTCCAGAACCCAGGTTTATACTTTGCGTTTGCATTTGTAAAACAAAATCTTCCACCTTCCTTTAGTTGGACCACGTTATTCCACCCGCTGTGTTCTTGTGTTTCGGCAAGAGTCCCGACATAGGGGGCGCCATTAGCACAACAGGGGGGCCCTCATATACAGGACCTGTAGTGCTCCGCCCCGTCTAGTATTCAACTTTAAAAAGTCAAGGGTAACTAACACTAAAACTGTGATTTTATTATTTATTGTCCCCCCATTTAACCGACAGCAAGTGCTTTTTAGTTATTTCTTCTCATTTCGTACGTTTGTGGTTGTTAAAACAGTATAAATTCGAAATTCAACGGGTTTGAATGGTATTTACAATTATTTCTAAATTAATATCAGTGACCCCAAAACATTTTTATAATGGAGCACAATTTTTCTATCGTCATTATTATCATTGTTTTTTTCATGTTTTGTAAGGGTCATTGTGAGTATAAACATCCTTCAAGAAAAGAATAGCGGAACCGAGGCCTGATGATGGGAAGGCCCCACACTGCATTAAAATACTCTAACACGGCTTTTGTCGGCTTGTGCAGGTAACGTTGGCGCTCCTGCTGAGATGCTGATAGATTGATTTGTTTTTCATTTTATTACCCAACCTTTCTTCTTCCCTTATTCTACCACTGATAATCTTTTTTTCCAAAAGAAACCCCCCATTATTTGACACAATGACGTAATAATAACCACCATCAATAATAATTACGATTTTATATTTTTGATAAGATTTTTATTTTTATTGATGAAGAGGAATATAAATCTGAGACTATAAAGAACAAAAAACATGGTTCAGGATTTAAAGATTTTGTTACGCTCCACGTATTTGTATAATCTTCGAAAATATGATTTTGTACGGTCAAAGTAAAATCTGAAAAGATTTTCTAAATTTTAAAAAGATAAGCTACTTGTCTACCGCTACCTACAACGGAATAATCTTCCACCCCTATTCTATACAATACAGTTAAACCTTTTTTGGTCTGTTTTGTAAGCCGATTCTAGAAGCCACTAAGCTAGCTAGCATGGATATGTCGTACTAGTTTACCATCTATAGAGAATTTTGATGAGAAAACAACTTTTTTTCAGACAGATATATCTTATTCTTTTTTAAATCGGTTAAAATTTGAATTGTGACAGAACGATCGCAGATAGAATTTAAATTTTAAATCAAAAGGGTTGTCTGGAAGAAACAGGAACCGAGAATATTTTCAAGAAAATTTATTATTCGCGTATCAGATTTATCTAGATAAATGTATAAGAAGTTAAATGGACATCGTAAGGCATATTAGAGATTTAGAGTGAAAATCTAGGAAATTTTCAGTATTATCTTCCAATTTACATTGCAAAGCCTCCAGCATTAAATCGTGTTATTTATGTTTCTAAAATAATAATAAAAAAGTAAATCATGATAAATAGCAAAATTAAAAATAAACTAATAACTGCAAAGTACTTTTATCATGAATGACAATTTTATACTAATTCTTATTTTTATGCAACTATATTGTTAGGAATTTCTTATTGACACATGTATATTATCGTTAATTTATATTTCATTGATTACCATCACATATTTGTTTAATATTAATTGTTATTGTTTCAACAGACCTATCTTACTGGAATGTTATTGTGAACTTTCACAGGTTAATTATTATTAGCATTTTTTCCGCGATATCACTTAAAACTCCGCTTATAGCAAAGTTTAATATCGAATGTGTGAATAACACATTACACTTTCACACTTCCCGAATTATATGTAGTTTTCCTAATGAGGTTAAAACATATATAAAGTGGTAACCAGTAAGATACGCCCTCTCTCTCTCTCTCTCTCTTAGTTCCTCTCAGTTTTCCTTAGTCTCTTTATATTTATTGTTTTATTGTTTTGTTAATTTAATAAATGTATGGAAAACGAAATTAATCTTTAAAATGAAAAAGCATCGAACTTAAGCAACACTGGGAACACGACAATATCTACGTCCAGGATTTAATTAATGCTGGTTACCGTACCTACACCCAATGACCATGTCAACACTCTTAGAACTTGAACTTTTTAAGATTACATGTATGCAACATTTATTCAGAAAGGTCATCTTTTTGTTAGATTTTTAATCTGATAATTAACTTTTTTCAGTAAATGTTTTCTATCATTGTTGTTAATTGCCTATAGCTACTGGGTATGAACTTTAAATGCAATACTTAAAAAACCATTGAAATTGAGATACCATCTTGTTATAAAAGATCGTTTCAGTAATGGCATATATTATTAATATAATTCGTTTAACTTTAGTTGTAAGATTGCTAAATTTTATAGAGAAAAAAAACGTGGAATCGCTTATTACTGAAACACCCACCTTAAGTCGCAATAAGTTTGTAAGGAGAAGATAAAATATCTGAAAGTACCGGAGTGTTTCAGTAATAAATAAAGGGTTTTCCAATAAGAGGTGTTATTTTGAATAGCCCGCTATTTCGGTAGATGTCGCTTTTGAAGCTATCATTTTTTAACATTTGACAAGTAGAAACTACGCCATTAATAAATATGGAACGATACACGCTTCAACAACGCATTGAAATTATTAAAATTCACTATAAAAATGGTGAAAATTTGGCAGAGACGGTTCGTAAAACTCGAACATTTTTGGGTCACCGTGAAGCACCTTGTCGGACCGCAATACAGAAATTGGTGAAAAAATTCGAGCTCTTGGGACAAGTTAGTGATGTGAAGAATAAAACCCGTGCACGTCGCTCAAGAACAGCCGAGAATATTGCTGTTGTAGCCGAAAGTGTTAAAGAAAACCCAGGTTTGTCCATTCCTCGTCGTTCTTTGGAATTAGCCATTCCACAAACGTCATTACACCGTATTTTGCATAAAGATTTGGGTCTTAAGGCTTATAAAGTCCAGTTAACACAAGAACTCAAGCCGGCCGATCATCAACAACGTCGTGTCTTTGCTGATTGGGTCGTTGAAATGCATGAAAATGATCCAGAATTCCATCGAAAAATCATCTTGAGTGATGAGGCCCATTTCCACCTCGGTGGCTTCGTCAACAAGCAAAATTGTCGGATCTGGGGCTCAGAAAATCCAAGAGTTATTGTTGAAAAGTCTCTCTATCCTCAACGTGTGACTGTTTGGTGCGGTTTATGGTCCGGCGGAGTCATTGGACCTTACTTTTTCGAAAATGAGGCTGGAGCAACAGTTACGGTGACTGGATTGCGCTATCGAGAGATGATTAACGATTTTTTATGGCCGGAATTGGATGGTATTGATCTGGACAACGTTTACTTTCAACAAGACGGCGCTACGTGCCACACAAGCAACGAAACCATTGATCTTTTACGGAAAAAGTTTCCGGACCGTGTTATCTCTCGAAGAGGTGATCACAATTAGCCACCGAGATCTTGTGATTTAACACCTTGCGACTTCTTTCTTTGGGGCCACGTGAAAGAGAAGGTCTACGCCAACAGCCCAGCGTCGATTCAAGACCTCAAAGATGGAATTCGTGAGGCTATTGGTTATGGAAAATTTCATGAAAAGGATATTGTTCTGTAAGCGTGGTCGTGGTGGTCATTTGCCTGATGTTATTTTCCACTATTAACGGCATACCTTCCTCTTTATAATGAAATAAACATCCGATCATTTATATTAAAAAATGGCACTTTTCTTTGAATATCAAAATAATACCTCTTATTATAATCTGCTCATTGCAAAAAATACAGAATAAGGGGACTTCAATTGTTTCTACTTAAAAGTCATGAACGGTTATCGCAGAGAAAGTGACTTATTAAGGTGTTTAAAATCGCATAAATAAACTCCTGTTCAAAGATTGGAAAAACAGCTGCTATCTTCTGTTTAAACGCATCTCTAGTTTTATCATCACCTCTTAGAATATTCGAAACTTGTCATATATAATCTAAGTCATTAAATCAGCAATTATGAAATTTTAAATGGAACATCCAGTATATTTTGAATATTTGGCATCAGTGCTACGGTAAAGGATCTGATTTTTGTTAAAATTTCATTTTATTAGGAACTTTTAAAAAGTTCGTTTTCTAAGAAATTAAACAACATGAACAACTTATAACTTTTTCATAAATTAAAAATGAATCTCATCTATCTCAACAAATCTATAGTTTAGAGACATCTGCATAAAGAAAATCTGTTCAGATGAATAGTTTCAGTCCAAACATACGAATATCAAAGATACTTTCAGTGGCGTTGTTGACAGTCTTGAATCTAAATACGTTTGGCAATTCCAAAGAAATGGGCAATATTGCTAACACGATACTTATTTTTGAGAGGCATTCGTTGCAAAAACTGCACAAAGCTCTACAGGATAATTCAGAAATTCCTATTCGTTGATGTCAATCTACCCAATGAAGCAAAAATCTGGTCTACTTCTAATCTAAAAGATGATTCAATTTTTAGCTTCAGCATTAGGATATCCCTTACTATATACCCGTATAGATAGAATAGGTACAAGTTTCAGTTTGGTACTTGTGCTAAATCTTATGCTAAATAATACCCTCAAAAGAAATTTAGACTCCTGGTTTTTGACTCATGATCAAAAAATATAAAATGGAGGTTTATGTCATTTACCTCTAGTTGCAGGCTATGTTTTGTTGTTAAATTACGAATTATCTAAATACAGATCTAGAATAACTAATGATAGAAAATACGTTAACTTTTAAAAACCATAACCTAAATTTATCACAAAGATTTTGGATGGTTTTATAAATGAAACATTCGAGCATTATAAAGCAACAGTTGCATCCAACAGACGAAACGACTTAAGGAGGAGATCAACCAAGATCAAAACTTTTGAAATAGACTAATCTGGACACGCAAATTTTTCCAGTATGTTAGCAGGAATAATGAGCAATATTGGCTGTTAGAAATTGTTTGGAAATCGGATTCACAGGAGTCAAAGACAATTTGTAAATGTTTGGATTGGCATGTGAAACAACTGACTTATCTTCAAATGCAACCTAAATTCTCAAAATTATTTTGAATTTATAAACAAAGAAACTATGAAATGAATTATAGTGGACGTCTTCACAGAGAGCCAATGCCATAATCGAACATACTATTTTTACAAGCAATCGGTTAGGAAACCTAGATGGCAACAACGTTATGTAAGAAACTCTGATATAAATCAATTGAATAAAAATATTACTTAAATTAAATTAAAATATTCCCGAATTACCTGGGTGGATTTATAGAGACATTGCAGCTAACTTCTTTCTTAACAAAAGATGTAGAATTTCAATATAGTTAGTGTCCATATAAAAAAATCATCTTGATAATGGCTCCACGAAACAGAACTGTCTATCAACAATTGTACATATTAAAATGAGACATTTACAGAGGGACTGGGCAACAATACCGCAATGCAGAGAAATGAAACTGTAAGTTTTTACCTGAAGTTGGAAGAAAGTACTGACTACTTTATTGTTATAGATTGTTTTTTTGATTTTAGCAGAAAATGGGTAATGCGTCTATAATGAGACTCTATTCTAAAACTACTTCAAAAGGTTCTAGTTTATCTACAAGACGAGCTTTGTGCGATGTACTCTTAAAGAAACATAAAAAGCCCAAAAGACATATACGATCTAAATTACCTATATTGCTGTAAAAATCTACCACAGTGCACATCATGTCAGTGTTGCTCACATACTAAGAATTTCTGTAGATCATACAAAGAAACATTATTTTACTAAGTGTACCAAGACCAAAAATGAAGAAGATCAGTTTGTTTTAAAAAACTGATTCCTTTAGAATACGCCCATTAAACAATCAGTTAAAAAATCAATCACTACAATAAAAGGTAAGTGCAGAAGCGAATAACAGAACTAACTCAAACAATTATGTTTCTCCGACTGTTACATAATTATGCTGACAAAATAAAAAACGGGGCAGATAGTAATAACAAGGAGTCTTGCAATGATGGTCATCCAGCAGAGAAAACTTCAGTCAGACGTTGCACCTACTATGAAAGATAGTCGAACTCATTAAACCTCAACTTCCTGCAAGTTAGATATCTTGTTTTACCTGTTATTCTTGCTGTCTTGCATAATGGCGACAAATAAGTACTACTCTAAATTGATGACCACTAATTGGAATGCCAATAGAATTACTCGAAAACGCTCTAGCGTTACGGTAGTTTACCAAGGGATTCTATTCACGTGTTATGTGTAACAGAATCGCATCTTCTTGTTAAGTTCAATAAAAATGTGGACTGTATATTTAACAAAATTTATTTTTACTATGTATGTGTGCTACTAAATATTTTTATGGTTGTCCAATGCGACAGACCAACAACGAACGCACAACATACGTATCTTGACAATCAACAATACACAATGTGTTCCTCGTCGCGACCAGAAGTCCGATCTCAGCGCCGTCGTTAGCAAGGTGATGTTGCGGTCGCAAACTGGCGGGAGAATCGAAACTTCGGTCCGAACGTAGGAATATGCAATAATACAAATTAAATCATAACACTTCTACCTGATCAGAAATTTAGTGATAGCGATTATAGTTCCAATTGTGGATCCTAGATAGCATTTGATGGAGTTATGATAATAATTAAAAGTTATTTAAAGGCCCACCTTATCGATATATCAAAGTTCTATATTTTAGAGTTAAAGTACAAACAACTTTTTAAGAGTTTGATAACTCAAGAAATAGACAGTATATCTTTTGATGACTCTATTAAAATTCTAAGTGCAGGTACTGGAGTTGTTGCGCAAATAATCTAGAAGACAACTGGCTCTGTAACTTTTTCGAAGTGCGCGGAATTCAAATATTTCTTCCATCTGACAATGAACCGACCTACTTTTCATATAGGGAGATACTAGAAATAAAGACCTTGAAGGATATATTAATCAGACAGTACAGTGCCGGTACTGATGACTTTCCAAAATCAACCTTACTTGAATAGTATAAGTCTTAGGTTAATAAGCGCCAGAATTAGTTGGAAACTCTTCAGTCCAAATCATAATATCTACTAATTTAAACCATTCTGAAGATATAGAAAGAGTGGTAGAAGGTCCTACTGAGCAAATTAAAAGCACTGTACTTGTTTGATTATACGCCTTTTCCAAGAAAGATTTAAGAACTCTTACGAGAATTTTTTATTAAATTCAGTGGTGGATCTAGGAAACGTTTTTCAGAGAGGCGGGTCTTATTATTTTTGAATTTCGAAATTGTGTAAGAAACATACACTAGATAATAATTTTTATTTCTACCAAAATCTATCAAATCTATCAACCTATCAACAAATCGAGACTTCAAACGTGGCATACGCATGAAGCGGGTATGACCACAAGTATAGTGTTATGACGTAGTTGATAGCTGTGATTCAGTTATATGCATATTAAGGGAATGTTGTGGGTGCTTCTATGAAAGTATACCCCAACCAGCTTGCCAACAAATAAAGTAAGATGCTAAAAAAGCGAATAAGAAAACACGTGCCTTAACGTTTGGACGCATGCGCTAAACTTTACTAGAGACTAGTAGTCCCTGCCTTGGGCACAGCTGCTATTTGAAACGAAGGAGCATATTTTCTCTCACACTTTCTTGCAAAGATCTTTTTATAACCCCGTAGTATTTTCTTAATATGTGTGTAAACTTAGTAGCGGCTAGCAAATAAATGGCGTGGAAATGATACTGTTTTGTATTCATGATATACATAGATGTCACTTTTCTTTTAATATGTTTTTTTTTGGTCTTTTGTTTTTAGGTTTTTAAGTTGGATAAGCGATTTTCTGGATTGTGTGGTGGAGAAAAACACCCTATGCCTGAGAATATTACACCTCTTCATCCTTTTCAAGTTAAAAATGAAACAATCTTCTTTTTTCTCAAATATGCTAATTCTGTGTTGGATTGTTGAAATATTCTCTTACTTTCTAGTGTTATAACTTCATATAGTTTTACAGAAAACTGGTGGAAAACTGCATTTTCGTAGATATCTTCTGTTAGTGCTCAATCACAATCATTAAGTATAATGAACTATTGTAAAAGAAGGACAGTTACAATATCAAATTGTATCTCAATATGCAAGAATACAACTACACATGGAGAGAGAATTCTTTGCGAAATCAGTTTTTAACTTCTTCAAGAAATGAAACAATTTCTTCAAGGGTTGCAACATTTAGGATTTTTTCAGTTTTGTTTTCAATTTTTAATTTCATGTCGCTTATTTTGGAATTGACCATTGTATTTGTTTCTGTAAATGCATCATACTAATTTATGACCCCCTCACCTGTAAATTCTTGTGTCTCTTTTCCATGTGATTGCTAAAAGGCCAAAACATTCATTCTTTGTAATCCTTGTGGGTGTTAATCTAAACTGTGCACCTTTACGATATGTTTGAGACTTTAAAGAGAACATTCTAAGAACCTTTCTTGATTAAGTTAGTACACTTAGAAAGTATTAAAGGCGGTGTTCTACTAACTATTTGAGGTTCTGTTTAGTTCATGTTTTAAAAAGCAAACTTCAGATCTTTTAAATATATGCTTTGAAAGGAAATCTTGTCAAGAGCGTTAAATTCAAGGGACCTTTTAACAAATTATCCAAGATTCTTTTTTCAAAGAGTTAAGGTACTTTAAGATTAAGACTTTTCTTGAATATCAAATATTTTCCATCATCCTGAATTTCACACAGGTGTACCGTAAGGTTCAATTATAGGTCCTCTATTGTTTAACATATCTGTACACGATATGGTAATTCTAAATAATGCATTAGCTGTGTTGCTGATGACACGGCTCTACTGAACCAATACGACAATTTAAATTCCGCCATAAATCACCTACAGAGAGATGTTAGTAGAATCAGCAAATTATTCCTAAATTGCATATTAGAAATCCTTCGTTCCTTGGAATGAACCAGATGGGTAGTGAAATATCTAGGGATCTATGGATATCATAAAGTGAATAAAGCTCATACAAGATTAGTACAATTATATCCCATTAACTATTACATTAATAATTAACTAGTCAATCTTTCTTTTTTCTTTTATCTAGCTATTTATTAACAATATTCTAATAAAACAATGATGGTAAAAATCCTCAAGTGCTTATAAACTATACTGTTATGCGATGCGCCTTCAGCCATATATAGCATCTGCTAAACTGGCTTAACTGCGTTAAAAAAAGATAACCAAGATTATTATAGCTTTGTTACGATCTAAAACCATCATCTAAAGTTAATCAAATTAGGTTTTGTTTAGGCAGTCTACTACTTCAGCCATGTACAGCAACTCAACGAGTTTTTCAGTTTACAAAAAGCAATAATTGCAACGTGGCTGTATGCTATATGTATCCATATTTATGTTTAACTAAAATAATCAGGGTTATTTCTACATTGCGGATGACCACGATGGTGGAAATGGTTAAAATCATCACGGAAGCAAACAATGAAGAACAAAGATAAGTTTAAATCTCTCTATCAACTGTTATTAATACAAAGTGGATTTGTTTAGAAATTTACAGAAACTCAAAAACATGTGGATGTAGGTACTTAGAACATTTCCTGTTTAAGTTAGAAATAGAAGAAAAGATAAAACAGAAAAAAATAAAAAAATAGATAAGAAAGATAATAAAAGCAATGTACCAAGATAATAGGTATGTGGTAAGAACATGCAACAAATAATCGTCAGAATTCACAACAAGCGCAGGTCTGAGGCAGAGATGTGTTCTAAGTCTTTTAATGTTTTCTTTAGTACTACTAGATGAAGCCACGAAACAAGTGAAGAAAAATATAAAAAACCATAAGGTGGAAAATTGAAAAATGTCGGAATTATTATTTGCAGATGATATGATAGAGGGAACGGAGGAAGATCTACAACACAACCTGAATTTAGTAAACAGCGAAATGAAGAAGATAAATATGACAATAAATGTGGAGAAAACAAAATCCATGGTAATAGCTCCGAAGAAAAAGAACACATGAAATTAAACTAAAAGGTGAGACAGTGGAACAAGTAAACGCGTTTAAATATTTGGGCACCATGACCGAAAGCGATGGAAAGATGAACAAAGAAGTAGAGGAAAGAGTCGCGAAGGTGGATCAAGTGTATAATTGGACAAAGAATACGTTTCTAAGTAAAAGTAAAATCCCTAAACAAATCAAAAGTGAAGTGGTAAAAAAAAGTGATCAAACCAATCCTAACATATTCATGTGAAACATGGACACTAACGGAAAAGAATAAAAGTAGATTAAATGCGACCGAGATGCGGTTTTTAAGGAGAATAGAGGGTAAAACAGGACGTGATAAAATTAGAAATAAAACATATAGAGTACAATTAGGAGTGAAGCAGATAGAAGATACAATTTAGAAAAGGCAACTGGCGTGGCTAGCTCATGTATGTAGAATGGCAGAAGAAAATGTGACAAGAAAAGTCTTCGAAGTAAAACCCGAAGGAAGGAACAGAAAAGGGAGACCTAGAGAAACATGGGTGCAGACAGCGAGAGAAGCGGAACAGAGGGGTATACCTTGGAACAATGCAAGAGATCAAGCGCAAGATAGAAGATCATGGAAGCAGAAATATAAATCATCAATCACTTAGCTCGTCCAGCCTTACACCTAAAGGTACATATAGGCTTTTGGATTAAGTAAGTAAGATGAGAAAAAAATTAATTTTTTAAAATAGGCTTATTAATTTACATTTGCAGATTCCTTATCGATGTAACCAAACCACTTGCTAAACAGATACTAACGATGTCAATAAATAATGAAAAACGCATCATTAAAGAGAAACGCAGAAACTTCTTAGGAATAAGACAGTCTAAAGGAGTAAAGGAGTAAACCATGCAAAGTACAATTACATAAGCAAATAGAGAGTGCAAAGCAAACATAAAATTAAACACGCATAGGACATAACGAAGAAAAGACAAAGCAGAATGAAAGAAGACGCTACAAGATGAGATGATGAAACCAAAACATTTTAAAAATCTTTATTTTATGTTATAGAGCTGTTGTAATTATTTTGATTTCAAACTTAATTATTAATTGTTCCTTTTGTCTTTCTTTTAATTAACATATTAATTTAATTAGTTCTCACTTATATTTGCATTTATGTGTAAAATATTTTCAAAGTTTTCAATCTATCGACTTTCTGATTTTGTTTATTTATTATCGAATTTATCTAGAAAAGTGAGATAGAAAAAAAGGGACGCGAAAAATCGAGAGATTGATACATACGATTACACGGTAGACGAGTTCGACAGCTCCCAAATCTAATTCCGTAATTTGATTTTCACGGAATGGGCTTGTAATGAAGTTTCGATTAGTGTATCATTGCCCTTGGAAATGAACGCACGAGCAGAGAGACGAAAACAACATCCCTTTTAATTCCTTCACGAACTTATAACGCTGGAACGACTTTGAAATTGTATTACATAATCGTACATAACAATAACTCAATTTGATTTTTCCCGACTCAACTTTCCTTTTAAATAAAATATGAAAATTGCGTTCTCTTGTGAGTTTATATATTTTTAAAATCTTCGCCAGATGAATTAGCGAGTGATTAATAAAACAATGATATTTAAAGACTTCTATTAAAATTTGCAAAGGGACATGTGGCGAAGTACGTTTCAGAACCCTCTCGTGTGCCCCATGTGTCTTTCTCGACCCCTGAAGGGACACCACGGGGGACCCTATTAGTGACACTAACCAAGTAGAGGCTTGTGTTTAACACTCTAATATGATTTACAATTGTGAATATCACTGTAGTGTACATACGTGACATGTGTTTTCTTGTTTTGATTTGAATGCCGTTGAGAGTCGATTGTTCTTTGGAAATTGTAGGCGGAAGCGTTTTGAAATTCAGAATACAGGGTTGTATTTTGCTTTTTTTGTTGATGATGAACTAAGAATGTTATTGTAGTTGGATAGAAGAGACTTTATTACTCAATTTATGAAAGCAATAATAATCGAGCTAATCTGAGACATCGAAATATGGAATTTGGTAGGTATCTTTAAATCTTTCTTACTATAAAAGTTTTGACCTTTTTATACATTGATTTAATATTTCAAAAATGGAGTAAGGAAACCATATTTTGTGACAAAAAGTATGATTAAGTCACCTGAATTTTGCCATCCAATGCAAAGTATAGCCTAGGTCAATTCTAACACTTTTTTTAGGATATTTTTGAGAGAACGTCTTGACTAGAGCTGAACAGATATGCCGTAAAGAAAATGTATATAATATATGCATTAAAGTATGCTATAAAAATTCAGTAATAATATGCAAAAAGTAGACATTTATTTAAAAGGTAAATGGCACGGAATAAAAATTTGAAATTTGGCAGTTGATGATATTATTGATAACGTCATATCTCAAATTTGGGACATTATATAAATATTTTTTTATTAAAAAAGACCGCAACTGAAAATACCAATCGAAGTGTCCGAGCATTTTTCAAAAAAAAATTGTGTCTTTGATTTACTGAATTTATTCCAAGTTAGACTCACTCTGTATATGCATTTAAACCGAACATCTATTATAATATGCCATATATGCAAAATAAAATAAATTATTTAAATTAATCATATACAATAAAATGAGCCCACATACTAAAAATTAACTGTATTTGCTTCATAGATAAAAACATGCATGCATGCATTTATTAGCTCTTCAAAAACACTTACTATTTAAAGGTTATCTTGATATCGAATATTGCTCCGCACCCCTTAACAAAGTTTTTCAAGATCGTGATGTTCTTCCACCAAATGTAGAAAATTATAGTCAATATTTAAATGTTGCTGGATTTAGAATTTATTGCACGAGCTTATGCGGTCAAAGATTTGCCTTGTTGGCAAGATACATGAATGAACCCAAACAAAATCCGGGTGATCTTCTTTGGACACCAACATATCAGATGAAAATGTTTTTCTCTAAGTGCTACGTACATCTGAGACTTTTGGGCTGTTCCTATCTTTACAGTGTAAAGTTTTCTAGTCAAATTTGACATGTTTCGTCATCCATTATTATCCATTGATCACCTTTGCTCAGAATTTTGTCGTACAATTTCCTAGCGCGAGTTTTTACTGAGGCTGACTGCACTTTGGCTGTTTCTGTTTCTCTTAGTACGTTCTACCATACCTATGGAAGTTCCGCATTTTTTGCACAGGCACGAATAGATATGTCCTTTTTACCGGTAAGCTGCTTGCAAATCTTCTTATCCAGATTCTTTAAAGTTTAAATTACATCTTAGACTGCATCAACACTAACAACTTCCTCTTTTGCTAATTTTCTCATTGAGACACCTCGGCCATTGCAGTATTTGGGCACAATTAAATTTCGTTTCTCCTTCATCTTCTTATCAATGTGTAAATGTTGACATTTGATTAAAAACGTTATTGTTTAGACAGTAAACAACAATTCTCAATTTGACAGCTAACTGACACAGTCATAGTCTCTTTTCAGTATTGCCTGTACGCATAATTAACAAAACATTCCTCTCAAAATTATTATGAAAAACGATTGTAATCCACAGGAAAGTAGGAAAAGTGACTACATTTATTAATTAGTGACAAAATGTGACTAACTTGCTAAAAAGTGACGAAAAAGTGACTATTTGTGAACCCTGAAATTTATATACTGTACACTTGAAAAAAATTCTCTGGGGCAATTTTTTTCTATAATTAGTGTTGCGTTCTTCTAAGAAATAATTTAGGAACAAAGAAATAGAACTTAAGTGTTTATGCTTTATGCCCACGGTATTTGATTCTGAATTTTGTAGTGAGAATGTTGAAGCTTAATGTTATCGACGTTTTTCTCAAAGTAGTGGGTAGGAATTAAGAAGTTTGAGCTTTTTAAGACTTAGTACTTTTGATAGCAGTTTGCTTTCTCGCTATGGCATTGTATCTGATTCGCCGAAGTAGAAAAGAGTTTTTTTAAGTCGTTCAGTAAAATCTTGGTGTACTAGCATGCAAAGGTATTTATGTCTATTACACATTGTAGTAAAGTATGAGACATACTATTAAGTGAAGCAGAATTTTATCTACTTGCTTTTGGAGGATATTCCTTTGTTTATATTAACAACTCGACGAAACTTCCATATTTTGCTCCAAAATAAGTCAGACATCTACACAGCAATCTTCTTAACAATGAAGCAAACTCAAGTCAAAATCATAATTATTCCTGCTGCTGCGAATTTTCGCCCGTCTACTTGGCCCTCGGCATGTTGTTGGTCTCCTGGTCTTGTTGGTAGCTGAAACAGAAACAAAGTTACGGAGGGGAGGTTTGGAGGGTTGTGGAGTTAAGAGGTTTGATGAAAGAGTGTCCAAATCATCGGGTGTGGTATGGATTTACCTGAGGGTCAAGGGGGTGTTCTCCAATATGAGGTCGTCTGGAAGCTTCAAGGTTTGGGCGAGGAGAAGGGCTGGAGGATGTTGGAGCTGATGAAGCAACCGAAACAAGTCGGAAGATCGACAACATAGGTTTCCAGATCTCACCGCAATGATGACTTTTAAAATATCTGTTCGTATAAATGGGACGATTACAAAAATGGCCCGTAGCTAGACAAACAATAAATGGGTTGGGAAGGAGGGGTTATTAGTTCTGCATAGGGCTGAAAAGACAAGCGATGATAATTTCTAAAAAATTTTGTGTTAAAAATAATATACACACTTACAATTGCTAAGTGATCTAATGAGAATACAATTCTGTGTTAACAGCGCATGATTACGATCAGAGATGTCTCAAGTTTCAGAACAATGACTTAACAAAATTTACAGTATTGCATACACTGCACAATACCACTGCCAATGATTATAGAATGAGTTTATAGCTTTTCTTAGTTTTTCTATAGTAAAGAATTTATCTCTACAAACTTTCCTGTTCTTTTCTTCTTTGATAATAGATTTCGGAAAGTCAACAAGGCTTTTTTAACTTAGAATGGTTTATGCAGGTGATCAACTCCAAACAAGAAAGAAACAGAGTTTTCTTGCATCAAACTCCTTGTGCTACGCTATGGTAAAGTACAAAGTAGTTTTTGCATTGCATGGTAATTTTAGAAATAATTCCTAGAAGGTTTTTGTTTTTATTTACGTGATTATAAAGCACATGTAATATCTTACAAACTTGCTGCACTTTGTAACAAGTATTTATGGTTGCAAAAGTTATGGTAGGACAGGCACCATACTGAAATGGGCAAGGCGTCAAAGAGAAGCATGATAACAAATATCATAGGTTACGGTTTAGAAAGAAATAAAAAGAAAACTGAATTATTTTGATGATGTATCAACTCAACGTAATAGTTGAATGAACTATGAACAAACTTATTTTACATTCAACATTATGGATGTGGAAGTTAAACAACAAACAGTGAAAAACAGAGAGTACTTTTTGCTTTAGGTTTTTAGTGTCTATTTTCCTAGAAGATGGTTTTTGGAAAGACAATACAGTCTAGGATCTTTTTGATTTCTTTGCCTTTGCCTTTCGTTAATCAGTCTTATAGATTATGCAGATACATAGCCCTAACAGAAACAGTAAAAAGGGAAGAAAATTCAGAAAATGTGTTACTGTTGCGAATGCTTTGAAGTTCGAAACAGTGCAGCGTCTAAGATTTTGCATTGACAGGTAGTTGCTTTCAGGAATGTTTTAGTTTCTTCTTGAGATTGAATTTCAAAATACTTTCTCTGTTTTACCAGCTGCCTATTTTAACAAGTAACCGAACCTAACCTAATTCAGCTTAAAAATTTTATCTGCATGCTCGTTGTAGGTATTATGGAAAACTAACTTTTTGGGTGTTTCTAGATAAACAGTAAAATCAAATTCCTTTTCGTTATCCTAGGCGGTGTTTTTAATTAATAATTGGTGCCAATTACAGAAATTCTGACTATAAAAGGCCTGAGCAAATAATTCTTGAGAATTTAAAATGCCTCGTTATACACTCTGTTAAGCAGTGCAACCAATTACAGAACAAACTCAGACAAATCTAGTTTCGTATAAATAATAAATAATTAATATCTATCTACTATTCCCGCGGAGAGTTTGTGCAGTCGGTAGAATATAGAAGAAGTAGGAGGATTGATTAATCGAAAGTACTAAAGGTACTTGGTACTAATAATAGTAATAATAATAATAATAATCTCGTTTTCATTCGTAGATACACAAGACGAAACTGTGAGTTAGTTTTAGAATAAGGATTGCTCTGGTATGAATTTACTATAGCAAATTAATAAGCATCAGCATATTTCTACAGTATTGTTGATTTGAAATTCTATGAGCTAATGCTTTAGTTTGTACTTGATATGAGTAATTACCACAAAACTAGTGGTATTCTTTGGAAGCTTTGATATAAAGTGCCATTTCTCGATATCTTACTTCTAAGGTTTGCAAAACAAGTAACATTGGGTGCCTTTCAAACGGTGGCAGTTACTGAATCGGTCCTGCTTAATAAATAACTTCGTTTTTATGTATAATATATTGCAAAATTGCCAGGAATCAGAAAGTTGTGCTTCTAATTTCTATTCTATAAAAATACAGAGTGCTTGGTAGGATTAATAACAAAGAAGCCTCTGGTTTGTCCATCTTTTAAAAACGATGTTACTTTCTCGTAAATCATCAATTCGTCATCAGAGAATCAACCTGCATTCCCTACCGCTAATTCCCCCAAACTCTATTTCGCGTTCGAATGCCCACCCTCGGCGTTCACCACCCTCCAAATATTGCTATACAAGCGCATCTCGGGGTTTTTTCGATTTTATTTTGGTTAGATTAGCAACAAGCTAGAGGAAACAGAGGGGTGACACAAAATGTTTTTATTTTCATTAGCATACAGAAAACTTTCAACGACTTTAGAAAAAGAAATTTTGCTTCCAGGTTTATTTCACATAGTAGCTCATAGTTATAAATATTATATAAAATATATATCAAAAGTCGATTTGCGTTACGCATATATATCATAACAAATTACACATTTATCCACATCTACCCCAATGGACGATAAAAGGAGGGTGGTAAAAACCGGTTAAATAATGGGCAATGTTCTGATACGTTAACTATACAGAGGACCAATACAAAATTGGTCTTTTTAACTATACTACAGCTGGTAATAATGAAGAGAGCAAGTGTGACAAATCTCTGTGTGCTGAATTTACATACGCGTGTTGTGACGTGGCAGGTTAACTTCGGAAAAATATTTGCTGGACTTTTTTTTCTTGATGAATTGATTAACAAGAGGACGGGGAGGTTTTAAATTTTGCTGTTTCAGTTTTGTTATAATAACATTTTTATATAACTGACTTTTACGAGTCAAATTATAATAACAAAAATGTTGAAGTGGAAATATTGACCTTTAAAGTGTCCAATTAACTTTTTCTATTTAGATCTTTTGTTATATAACAACATTTTTACATTTAACCGCTAAAACAGGTCGTTTATTTAGTTTCATAGTTTTTAAAGTTTCAGAGCTTCTTCATAAAATATTCGAAATGACAGTTGGCTAATCTAGAAGGTTACATTTTGATTTAGATGCTTTATGGTTGGCACAGAATGGAGAATGCCATTACCTATTTGTATATAAAATCAACAAACTATTTCATATAATGGAACGTCGTTAGTACACTAAGCATTGTCTTTACCTCTTTATAGACAAGTCCACGCTCAGAAGCTTGGGTGCCCCTTTTTTTCATCTTGAATGAAGAAGTGGCACGAAACATTATCAGTTGAGAAATAAAACTGTGACATCTCACAACTCAAAAACGCTGCGCTTTATGTTTTGCAGATTTTCTAAAATTCAAAACTCAATTACTGTTTGCATTTTATTTTTAGCATTGGTATAGGATATGACAGACAAGACAAAGGACTATTTGAGCACAGGTTTTTGATCATCTCCGGTTGACTATTGCCAACTAATTACAAAGTCATTCGATCGCAAATTCTGTGAGTGTTCACGAGTTGTGCACTATGGCATCTAACCAAGCTTGTTAATTGTGTTGCTTGTGCAATCTTCTGTTCCTTTAACAACCTTTTTCTTTTGGTAGAATATAATGTCAGCGGCTAGTACAGTACATGATGATATGTTTTTGCAGTCAGTTGTCTTTGCGTCCAGATGTTCCTACGACTAAATAACTCCAGGAGATAATGAGATTAAAATTAAGATTTGGTAAGGAAGTTATTAGGTACATATTAAATTATCGTTCTCAAAGAAATATAGGTACACTCTTCATGTTGACCAAAACTAACATGGCCATGAAATCAATGTAATCAACTAAGTACGGTACAAGGTGTACACTAATGATTTTTTGCCCTGCTAAATGTAGCCATTTTTATTCTTTGTTACTGTACATCGTCAGTCGGTGTGCTCATCGCTCACTAATGTGAATAAACCTGTGAGGATCAGATTACTGAGTATGTCAGTGGTGGATGCTAAGGCATAGCACGAAAATGTTAAAAGCTTAAAAAATTTGTTATTATTCTCATACTTTCAATTGACAATGAGCATCATAGCTTCAAACATGCTAACTGAAGAAACATTTAGTGCATCAGTGTAGTTAATTCTCTTAAAGCTATGGATGCTCGTCACTGAAATTGCAATTTTATTTGATTCACTTTAAGTGGTGTTTTTCTACCTCAGCCAGGCATATGTAATACTGATATGAATAGCCAGTAACTTAACCTACAAATATATCTCAATAATAACTGTTTTTCACTGAAAGATTTCCATACAACCTTTATTCAATGGTACCACATTCAAGTTTATTTTAGACTTGTTTTATTCAAAACTTTGTTCATCTAATGGATATAAAATATTTGTCGGTATAGAAATCTAAAGTTTCTATTCTTGCAAACCAAGTCCTTGACAATTACTTTTAAGCCAATAAGAAAGTGTTATCTTCATTATAATAATTTTTTTCTTTGGAAGATCTATTTGGCGCTTCTTTTGTGGTGACGCCTGAGTGCGGTGCACGCACTGCACACTTGCTAGACGTGGGTCTCTTTGTAGATTAGTTTTGTCTTCTACAACACAATGAAAGCACTTTTCTACATCCTATTAAAATAATTAGAACACAAAGAGCCAAGGTGATATAAATGTGGGATCTGAAAACAACCTGAATATAATTTAGATACAATATGGTTCCCTGTTCACACTAAATAAATTCCTTTGATACTAATCTTAATTTTATAAGTAATAATGTGCAGCTAATTATGCTTTGCGAACCTGCACTTTACATGAACATAGTTTACTTAATTTCAAACATGTTTTATGTATAGCTCAAAACGATATATTGGAAATAATTAATCAGTACACCTGATCAGGCTTTTAGACTACCTGATTGAAGCGTACAAATAAAATTGGTGTCTGGTTCAATTTCAACTTTCTGACAGCAAAAGAATTTTCTTGTCATTAGACATCAAGTCGATGAATACTTATGTTAGTATTGTTGAGCGTTCAATGTAAATTTTATTACAAATCGTAAAATCTTTAAGTAACTTTTTTATGAATAAACAAGATAATTGTGATTTAGGTGGATATTATGTTTCATGTGTGTTTAACAGTTTCCCAAAACTTCTGTTTGAGAAGTCCTGTTTTTTCTAACACTCTTCTGAAACGGCTGCAAGAATGATTATTAAAGCTCGAATTTTAAGCAAAATGCATATCTTTCCATCTTTTTGCATATTAAAGCAAATCTTTTTTGCATCTTCTGCGGATTTTAATGCAACGCGCATATTATTCATATTTTCCTAATTTTGCGGCATATTTTGTCTATTTTACAGTAAATTCGAGTAATTTTCTAAATTTTCGATGTATTTCCATACAAAAGAAGTAGAGTTTTAATCTTATTTGCAGCAAATCGTCTTCGTCTTACAATATTTTAATACAGTTGTTGGATTTTATTTCTAAAACGTATTGATTTTTACTGAAAATATGTTTGCATATAATTTAACTTTTTACTTGCTGTTTTTTGCTGATTCGAACGTATAGTAAGTACAGCAACTCTTAAACCTCAGACATAACCAATTTTTACTTATCTATTCATTCCTTTGTTCTACATTACCAAATTAAATCTTACATATATTGTTGTCTATTTTACATATCTTATGTCTTATTTTGGATACAATTCCTGCACATATATGTGCATATTTCTGACAGATTTATATACAGATAAATCTAAGCTTTAATGATTAGAGTGTCGGCAGTTTATTTAATTAGAATTAGCTCAAAGCAAATCTGCAAATCTCTTTTCCTTTCGTTTGAACCAAATTTCTTGGTTAGAACTCTTTTTAACGGAAAACATTTAACCATATAGTAGAATAGCTGCAGAATTCAAAAATACAATTAGGAAATGACCTGCTCTATTATACCATCGAAAAAAGCAATAGAATGCTACTGAGATTTTACGTTTTTTGTTGTATCTAAATAAAGGCTAAATTCTTTAAATGAGAAAGGTATAGCTTGCCAAAACGACAATGTTAGAAAATACTCTTTAGTATTGTATGATGTACGAATTAATGTTCCTCTATGAATGTATCTGCTATACGGAATACAGAAAACTCAAATAGTACTGCGCCAGTTGCTTAAAGACACCATGAGGAGCAACTAAGTTTTGAATCTTTGCAAAGATAAGATAATAAGGCTTGGCGAGGTCCTGGGCTGATCCATAAATACAAGAAACCAACAGAATTTGAAAATAAAACCCGATATGGATTCTTATAAAAGTTTCAACAGCCAAATAAATATAAAAACAACAATGTTAATAAAACTTAATCTCTGAAATGGAATGGATATGTTGTCATGATGGCCTTGGAATTTAGGATTTTCAACCGCAGTCGTAAATTTGTTTCAAGAAAAGACTATTTATTGGTACACATTTGTCTGAATTACAAGATGTAGTGTATCGATAGCTTTTTTTGCTTAAATATTTCACTATCTTTTTGCGGATAATTGTAAGTTGCAACTATCCTCTATTTTTTGAACTAGACAGGTCAATAGTAGCCCAGTAAAATTGAAGAAAAATCTGCAAAAAGCCGAAAGTAATTTGATTAAGCTAAAAGTCTGTTCCTATCAACATGTGAAAAGTTTCCATACATCCTTCGCTTGCGTTTTAAGCTATGAAGAATCAAACGACCGACGTGATCCAAATGTGATAAATTCTTGAAAAACATGGAACTTCTGAATCTTCAACGCATTTATCATTTCTTATTATAATACAATTAATTTTGAAAATTCCAGTGGCGTGCGTCTCAAAATCAGTTTTATTTTATATCTTGGGCAGTTTTAAATCTGCGGTGATGCAGTTTGGGAATTGGGAAGGCCGTAGAGTTCTCAAACAAAAAAAAAATAAAATCCCAGTGGCCTGCATCCCAAAAACCGTTTTATTTTATATCTTTGGCAGTTTTAAACCTGCGGTGATGCAACTTAGAAATTGGCAAGCCCGCAAGGTTCTCAAACAAAAAAATAAAATTCCAGTGACGTGCATCTCAAAAACCGTTTCATTTTATATGTTTGGCAGTTTTAAATCTGCAGTGATGCAGTTTGGAAATTGGCAACATTGTTGTTTTTAGAATGGTTCTGATCAACACTGTCGTTTTAAAAATTGTTGTGATGAACCTTGTCGTGATTAACATTGCAGTGATCAACATTGTTGATTTCAACATTGTCGTGATCAGCATTAGCGTGATCAACATTGCTGTCTTGAACATTGTGGTTTTCAACATTATTGTTTTTTAGCATTGTTCTTATCAACATTGTTCTTTTCGACATTGTCGTTATCGGCATTGTGGTCATCGACGTGGATGTCATCGGCTTTGTCGAAATCCACGCCGCGGGGACCGAGTAGGGATTGTGCGGCGAGCCTCGCGGACCGGAATGGTAGCTTGGCGAGCCTTGAGATCCAAACCTTGTCATTTCTTATTATAATATAATTGATTTTAAAATAAAACGTCAGCAATTTAAAGTTTTTGAAATACATCACCTTCCTCATGGGCTGAAGCATTCGTGCCAACCTTAGCATCGATTCTTGCAATTGAAACTAATTAAATGCAAGAATTGGTCGGGTGCTAGTAGCTCAGACTATTTCTAACCGATCACTCCCATTCACTGGTTAGAAAATAATTTCCCATCCAACATTGAACCTGTAAGGATACGCAATATGCATGGTGGCAAACTACATTTCTGGTCGGAGGCAAAGAAGTCAATTCGAAACAATTTTGAATTAATTGACGAGCTACAGTTTGTTAGTCTGTATGAAATCAAAGTTGGTTTAAATCCTTATAACTTCTCGGCTTGTAGTAGAAATGATGAACAAACATCTTTCTCGCCTTCATCTCTATATGTTCTTGTGCTCGGACTCTTAAAAGTGCATATTTGGTGTTAAAGTTCAGCGTCTTTCTGCAGTAGCTGAAAACATTTAGCTTCTTGCCCTTTCTATAAAAACAAGAGGCAGTGTCATATCTATGACTATATTTTGGATTTTTGCAGTGTTGTAAATCTTTGAAGAGCACTGAGATGTTCCTGGTTGATACATAGTATACATTTTTGTAAACGGATCAGCTTGGGCAACTGGCAGCGTCAGGACATCAATGCCAGTTGTTACAACTGTAACTAAAGAATTACGATTTAATAATGACATGGCTGTCTCGACTATAAGGGTGTCCGCATCATTTTCTGCATGGCACTAAAAAATTCCTAAAAACTTTGTATTAAGATAACTTTTGCTAGCAATATCTTAAATCTTTAAAAACTGTTATCTACGAGATTGTACAACTTTATTTGATAGATCAACCCTATTTTTGTCATTTTGTGTGTCATCCTTTATAGAATTATTAGCAGAGGTTTCTTTTGCAGATTCCCAAAGATATACCTATTTTGATTATTATTTTCTCTTCTATTATTTATTAAAAAATATCAGTATTAGCATAACTAGATGATCAATAAATATAACTTCTTGGTTCTATCTTGTATGTTTTACTATTACTGATACACATAGTTTTGAGAATATTCTAAATGAGTATTCAAAGATGATCTTAACCCATAATGTTACTGATTGGTTTGATTTTCCTCCAAACTGAAGCAATTCTCATCAATGAGGCCTTAAAATTCATTAGTAATTTATGACTCTTATCAATAATATAATTACCAATTATCATTATTAGTTAATAATAATATGGGTACTAAGAATCTTATAGATTTCTTAAATGTACTAATAAAATTTCGAAACTGAAATAAATAAGTTAGCTGACTTCCCATCAGTGTAAAGGATTTTCCAGGTCTTTCACACTATAAGCAAAAATTTCATAGGTAATTATCTTATATCACAGTATTAACAAGGTTCCGTTCATTTTTAGGGTGGTATACATAGCATATATCCGCTTCTGTGTTATATGTGTAAAGTTACGGCTCGTCAACACTAAACCTAATTATCTCTGTGAAAAATTGCCGCTAATTTGTTAGATGCCAAAACAGCCAAAATGTGTTGGTGTTGACAGATTTCTTGTTTGTTTGCGGAAGTCGTTGAAATAACTGGAATTCTTTTTTCAGTTTTACGAGGACGCGACGTCGTTTACATTGAATATGTCTATATTTATATCACTCATATGGTCTTGAAAAAAAAAGAGAAGGCATTGGAAACGACGAGATATAAAAAGGATTATGAAAAATTCTTTCGTATACATAAATTTGTTCATTTCCTGCAAAAAAATTTATAACTTGTCGCTATATTCATGAATAATGTTCTCTTTGGACAACGAATTGCCACCGTGATCTCGCGAGAAGTAGACAAGGCGCGGCGGGTCGTGAAATTATACGACAAGTCATAAATTTGCAATAACTTCGACCTATCATAAGTAACAAATTTTTCTTTCTTCTTTTTTGTTGGGGTAAAAAGAGACAATAAAATCGTTTATAAATAAAATGGGAAGATTTAATAAGGATTAGTGAGATAATAAAGTCTTATATTCCGGCGGGACGTCAGTACAGGCGATACGAGCTCATCTGTCTTTAGGGACTTGTGTTAGCCTCAATAGTAACGGCCCTAGTTCTAATCCCCAGAGAACACCCACCCCATGCTTATAATGTGATTCACAACACCAAACACGCGACAATATTTCCACCCCTATACGTTCTACTCGTCCAGTATAACCCATTTGTTATCGAATTCATGTTTCATCTTCGATTACAAGTAAAAAGAGGCCACATAAACTTTACAAGAAGAAATCTCAGATAATTGCCTCAAGAGAAAAAAAATATTATAAAGTTTTCCTCTTTTTATTGTGAGATGTGTGACGTTGCCTGGGAGAAAATTCTCGAGGAGCCCTAAAGTTAGCTTGTGGCGGGTTTGGGGGTGAGAGGTCAAAGGTTTAGCTGCCGGCTGCGGTTTACGACAACCGCAGGAATGTGTCCATAAGCCGTAACATGGCCTGCTCTGATTGATGTCCTTTTGCTTTGCTGTGCCGACTGACATTTACCGCTTATTGCCGACTACTCAACAGATGGTTCGATCAACAGCAAATCGACGAACGTAAATTTTAAAATTTCATTTTATACCGCCACTATCTTTCGTATTAACAATTTATTACACGAATGCAATTCGCTTATTTTTGTGTAGAGTTTTTACTATTAGTGTTACTATAAAATATCTAACAATTGGCAATTAAATTTAATTTATGAATGAAATCTGAAAATGGCATATTTTTTAATTGTTTTTTGATTATATTATCGACCATGACTAGTATTAACATAACGCAATTTACTTCAGGTTTATTACTTAATTGAATTAACTGACAGGACGTGAAATACTACTTAAAGTTAATCATTCAAATTAGGAAAATAAGATTAAATCATGTAAACATAAAAACAAATAACTAAAACATAGAAATTCCATTTCTTTTATAGTGTATTTAGTCATGAACAAAATTTAGGCGTGAACAAACATTCATTAGAGTTGCAATAAATCACACAATTCTATAATTAAGTATTTAATTGCGATTTTTGTTAACTGATAAAATTAATAATCGCTTGACTTAGAAGAAATAACTTCGATACTTTATTTACTGTATGTATGTAGAAAGCATTTGAAATTACTATCAGATAATTTCAAACAAGACTCATACTTTCACGCAGTAACTTCATATGACAAGATTTTCTGATTTTGAACTTCTTAAGTGAATTAAAAAAGATGATTCCAAAAAAGAAGATAGGAAGATTTTACGTCCATGACCATTAGTCACGACAGAGGAAACTAAAGTGAATTGACATGTCGCATTGATCTTCTCTTTCAAGCAAGTCTAGGTGGAATCTTTCTAAAACCCCTGTAGAGATTAATGTTTTCTTTTTTCTTTTCTTAGTGTATATCGTTTTCTGGTTAATTTTGAAAAACTAAAGACGATGTAAGTAAACATTAAAATGTCATCCAAAGATGATGTCGCTATAGTAAAGCACGGTACAAACAAGGCAATTGCAAACTGCAAAAACAAGTAGCACCCCCCCAAGGTTCCTTAATAGTAGTTACAAAAGAATTGTGTCCCATTCTTTTATTTGAGAAAGTAGTAAAGCAGTAATAAGATAGCTTAGTAACATTTTTTATTTTCAGTTCTAAATAAGACTTCACGAATTTCTAGAACTAAACATTCTGCAGATTCTACATCACTATAGAATTATATTGTACACGACATTTGTCTGCCATGAAGATATTATGAGCGAGTCAGTCTTGTACGCCATTTGAACTGCACAACAAAGCTAAACTGAGCTTTAGTGAAATCTCAGTGTTCCACTATTAGTCTTTTTGACTATTTTTGCACTAGAATCTGTCTACTGAAGTTAATACGTTAGTTGGTTAACTTGCTCAAACTCTATAGCAACAAATTCGCAAAATAACCCTAGTTTCAAGCAAGCTACGTTAACTTCAGACAGTCTATTATATGCAAATAGGCCCCAGTCCCAACTACAAGGTTTAAGATCATTCCCCTGAATACTAACTTTAAGTACACATATGCGCGCTGTTGAACTGCCTCTTTGATAACACGTAAAGAAGCTAATTTAATTGTTTTGATGAGCTACAGTTTTTTTGTGGTACGTGTAAAATCAAACTTTGCCCAAATCCTTTCAACCTATCGACTTGTCGTAAAGACGTGGAAAAACATCTCTGTGGTTTTCTCTATAATTATCTTCAATGCAGGGCTTGAATTATTCCAACGTACATTTGGTTTCAAATTTTGGCGTTTTCATGCAGTAGCTGAAAAGACTTAGCGTTGCCCATTCTGTAAAAAGATAAGACGTAGCGTCACATCCTGAAACAATTTGAACAAAGAAAGCATGTTCTTGATAGCATTACGATGTTTCAGTCAATACATATATGTTAGTAGTAGCATCAGGATTTCAGCGTTAGTTACTATAACTGCAAATAAAAAATTGTGATTTGCCGTCCCAACTACATGAAAGTGTCCGCATTTTTTACTGGATAAACAATGATTTTTCACAGAAGTAGTACTTCAAAAGTTTTATGAGTTGTGCCACACTTACTGAGTTTCCTGGAAACTCATCTCTTGTTGTTGTAGTTGACAGATTTTGCAGTATCAGGTCTCTGACAATACACGACTCTCTTTGTAAGAATGTAGACTTTTCAGCGTTGCAGGTAACATTTCTTCTGGGGAAGAATAAATATAAGTTTTCAAGCAAAACCGATGATAAATTTACAGTATATGTCGTTTTGGGCAATTAACATTTAGAAGCGGATTTAGGTTTGATTGCGTCCTAGGCCTATTTTGAAACGGCGCCTTTTCTGTTTTTTGAGGGTGTATACAGAGTGTAACTGATATATTAGCAACCCCCTTTTTGCAAGTTAAGTGTGATCGTGGAAACGATCCCCAATCAGACGTCGATCCAGAATCGGAACTCTCGGTCTCCTCCGAAGGTTTTCCCCGTGTAAGAGAAGTCCAGTTCTAGAGCCAGCAGGTAATGAGTTGGATTACTCCACAGAAATGAAGAAAAGACCCCGCAGAAACCCGTGATTTCTCCAAGGAATTTAATCTTTAGAGCTTCCCCAAAGGCCTAAATAGGGATTCTCCCATAAAAAAAAGCTAAATAAAAAAACTCAAAATGCATGAGCAAGAGTACAACAACAGAACGATTATCCTTACACTAAGATTTAGGACTTTCTTTAACACACATTCGTGGTAAGGGTTTAAACGCGAGGACACTACACAGCTCTACCATTTTCCTTGCGGCCCATCGATTTCTCTCTCTGCCGGAAATATTCCTCTCCAGACCAACAATCCGAGATACAAATGTATTTAAATTCAAGAAAGTTATAGCCAGTGTCTCACTATCAGAATTAAAATTAATCAAAAAGGAAAATTTTTTTTAACTCGAGATGAGATAGTAAGTGAACGGAAATTTACAGGAAAGTATGCCTCCCGCGCTGGAGGTTTGGTTCTTGTGTTCGAATAATTTTGTATTTGCCTGCAGCAGCGTTGCCAAGTTTAAATTTCTTTTTTTTGGTTCGTGTGGCAAATCTAAGTACGTTGAAACATTCGTGTTTTCAATTTTGGCATCTTAAGAGGTTGAGGGAGGCTGCTATCTAAAGCTTTATTGACATTTACGAGACACCCTGTATAATAATAAAAACTTAAAAAAACATTTACTGTGGCAAAAGACAAAGAGTAGACAAAAATCTATTCAATTTTTTTATATTTTTATAATTCCCGAAATTTTCTATTGGTCAATTAATATTTTTTAATATTTTCTTTATTTCAATAATTAGATACTTAATCATGCTAAGGTATAATTCTCCAGTGGAAAAAATAATATTTTTGAGACATCTCTAAAAATTTTTCGTAGTCACCGGGAAATATCATGAATTTCGAATTTTTATTGTCTCTCAAATTTTGTGGCTCCTCAAATTCAGGCGCTCCTCAAATCTTGCCGCCCTAGGACCGGGCCTCGCGGGCCCAAGCCTAAATCCATCACTGTTGACATTGAAGAAGAATCAAAGTAAGTTATGGAACATTGGTTTCAGTCGTTTTTCGGTTATGGAATCTCGCTGAAAAATGCAGCAAAAATTTATTCTTATTGAGATGATGATTCGGGGTAAAAATTCTTCATTAATCAACGGCACCATTTTGATTAATAGAGTGTTCTGAACGTCAATGACTTAATAACATTTAATCTCCATGATCTATTACTGTTTAGTTTTGGACGTTGGTAATTGCCATCTGTGCAAATAAAGCACTAAGATGTAAGACTCATGATGGTTTCAGATAAAGGTCCTACCTGAATATGGTAGCTATCAGTAAATAATTAGAATTCTAGGGTACAGGCAGGTATTCAAATATAAATTATCAGCTGTAATTTTGGTTTTAATTTGTTGAATAAAGTTTTAGGACTTTACAAACAAAGTTTGTTTTCTGTGAATAAGGACACTACTCTCTATCTAGAGATCATTGAAACACCCTGCACGTTTTGGACATAAAAAAAAGCGAATCAAGTCATTGAAAATCGTCTCTACTTACCTCATCAAGAAATATCTTAGACACAATCAATAATATCCTGATTGTAGAAAAAAATTTATTTATGTCTATTAAGTTTTATTTTAATTTCGAATGCTAACCACAAGACCCTCTTCATAGTGATCTAATTATTTTCAGTTTTTGTAGAATTTACGATTTGTAAGTTACAAATATTATTCCATTCTTTATAATCTCTCTAGAAATACTTAACAGCCCATAATGAAGAAAATGCTGTGTCACAAGACACGATACTGGAGTAGAGCAAAGTAGCTCAAAATTCAAAAGAATTCACTAAGGAGACAAAAACAATATGAAATGGTAATGAGATGCTATGGGTTAAGTCATTGTGGTGAGATAAACTAAATTTTCAGGTACTTGAAACTAATAGAAGAATTGTTAGAGTTTGGGGCACACGTACTTAACCGTTTTAGAAGATTTCATATCTTCTGCAGGTTTTCGACTCATTGATTAGGTACAGATAGTAATGGTTCGAAATGTACTCATAAGATCTTCAAAAAATATTTAGGAATTCAAGACAAAGACATATTCTATTGATTGGTAGATTCTCGATCTCTTATGAGAATAGCAATTCCAAAATTCTGATTTGTAGCAGTCCTAAAAACTTATTCCTCTTAAATGCACTTTGACACATTTATATGGGTTTGTCTAAAGAATGCTACACATTACTTACACTTATTCCAGTCTTCTTCTACATGTTTTTGGCATCCATATCTACTACATCACTACACTTGATCTTTCAGTTTTTGGTCGGTCGGACTACCGTGTATGTTTCACTTGTAAATAATTAGTATAGTCGCACTTGTTTTTTTTCTTGCAAATTAAATGTTTCTAATATTTCACGTATGTCGGTATTTCAACAAATTAATATAAATGGACGAATTAATTTAGAAGTTTTTTAGTTTAGTTAGTTTCTTAATTAAATTCTTTAACTTTTTCAGGACTTTCTCCTCATCTGAACGTTTTTGTGGATGCCTATTATGTATTTAATTAATTTAATTAAATTCGTTTTATAAAAAAGGCATTAACCGATCAAGTCTGTATCAACTATTTTTAATTATTATTAAAGTTGACATTGAATGTATTTTTCATTATATGTTCCACTTAATTAAATAACACCTTATACAAATAGACTAAAGAAATATAAAATGCAAATTCAGATTGCTGACCTAGAAAACAGTACAAAGGTTATAAAAGTATAGAATTTTGAAATTAAAGCGTAATTCAAATAGTCCAATAAGAACGTACTCGTTTCTTATTGAGATTTTCTATTCATATAATCTTTTTTGCTTAACATAAGTTATAACGTAATTAATAGATTTCTATCTCATTTCTTAAGATAAAGCATCGGATATTAGTGGTTAGAGGAGGTTTTGGTGAATTACGGTATAAATATCATTATTTTTAAATTATGCTACTAACTAGTGTTACTGAACACATAATTAATTTAAACCAGAGCCGAGTTTTAATTAGATATAAAAATTAAACAGTTGTAGAAGTAATTATGCTACTCTACTTAATTTGTTATTCGAATTTAGCAATGCATTATGTAATATGTACTATGCAATACAATGTAACCTAATGAAGAATGACAAATTCTAGAAAAGTATAACAACATAATTTGATACTACATAGTTACTTCTACGCAGCCATGTACTTGTTTACAAATGTTCTTAATTGTGTGTTTGTAAATTGCATAAATTTGCACGATGCCATATTATAGTTGTTATATTTAATCATTTATTGAGTGACAGCATTACAATCACAGAGCTACGTTAATACATTGTGCTGTAACCTACAAAAAAATAAAGCAAGCAAATAGATTGGCTAAATGTCTGGTGTTCCACTTGCAGAGATATGACTTGCAGTTTAATAGCTTCTAACACCTTAAACAATACTGCAACTGGGAGTCAGTTTTGTAATTGATCCAATTTATTTAACTTGTTGTATTTCATTTTTTCATTCTAATAATAATAAATAACGAAACTTAAACACATGTTACATATTCTTTGCTTTTTTCTATTATGTCGGTAACGAAACTGAGTTGTAAAAGTAAGACGTAGGTAGGGTAGCTGATAATTGCCTTTCCAACAGTATTTTGACAATTTAACAAATTGATAACAAACCTTCATTAACCACTGTCGGCTTTAACAAGCATCTAACTTTATGGAAAAATTAATTGCGCGCGTCTAAACATAAAGAGCGTTTTTCCCAGCTTTTTGTTAGATAAACCGTGACAAATTTTATTATTAAAAAGGCTTCCAGAACAAAAATACATAAAATAGTTTTAAGAATTGTAAAAGCAGTAAACGAGTTTTGACATCCTGTCAATGAGCAACGCAAATCGTTAACTATTTTTTGAGTCACTACCAGCAGGTTTGATAGGACATTAGTATAGGGACCTTATCATTCCAAAGCGTATTAACCAACAAGTAACTTAATTCTACTTACAAGTATTAAAATATATACAAGGTGTCTCATATAAACGATTGAAGTTGACTTTAAACGTTTTCGACTGGAATCCATGAACAAGTTTGCAACTGGCTTATAGAGAGATTAAATTACACCCTCTTTAGATAACTAGCATAGTAACAGATTTGTTAAAACAAGTAATACAGCTTATATGTATATACAGTCTGAGATTCATACTCTGCTAATAGATAGTCATCAAAACAAAAGCTTTCTGTTATTTCTTTTTTCTTAGACATATAGTAAATAATGCATTATCGATGTGGCAAACCCAGTGCTAGTCAAAAACAATTTCTATGTAAAACCCAACTACATAAACATAGTTAGTATGTTACAATTAGCTAAGATTAAAAGAATTAGATTCTAGCAGACGCACATTTAAAACATCAAGAGTAAAAGATAAAAAGTTTCTTTCAAACTAAGATTTTTCTTCATTGTGCTTTTGGGAAAGGAAAAAAAAAGAAGGAAGTCAGTCAGTTTCGTTCTTCCGCTTGAAACCATACGCTTTTCTTCCGTAAAAATGTTCTGGTATTCACCCCCTAAGAAAAACCACACCTTAACAAGAATAATTGGACAGTGGAGGATCGAGAGATGTAGCTCTTTCCTTCGTATCCAAAAAGACATGGTTTACCTTTTATGTTGAATCTTAAAATTTGTTTTCTGAGTGAGGATAAAACGAAATATTTTTTCCAATTTCATAAAGTTGCCTGTTAAATCAAATCTCACTAAAATCGTATTTTATCTTTCGCTACTAAGATGATCCTAAATATTGAAAGTTTGTAGGTAACATACTTAGGTTTCTACAAAACCGACCGATAACGCTGTTTTTTAATATTGCGATAGCAATCTTGTAAACCTAGAGTTTGAGCTGCCTAACAAGTTTGTGTATCTTCATTGTAGTTCGTGGAGACTGCAGCGAGTGGTAGACTTATTAAATTGTACCCAGCATTCGTTTTGTTTTAAATCAATTGTAATTTCTAGCTAAGAAAGGAAAGTACGATTTGTTTGTTTGTGTTTTGCATATTGATTGGAGAAATCCTTTGAATACGGTTAGACCTTTAGTATCCTGTGCTTGGTGCGTTAAAGACTTTCAAAGGCAAAGTGTTGCTCACGTATGCCAAACAAAACTCCAATGTGGCTGGTATGTGCTCGCCGTAAATACTACTAAATTTTTAGCTGCAACGGATCAGCAGATGTTACATAAATAAAAAGTAGACATATACCATGACATTAAAAAAACCTTTAAATCTGAAAGAGTAAACTAAATTTCTCAAGAAAAGTTATATTTAGCGAATCGGTTGAGAATACATTATTTAATATTTCACTATGCAAACGTAAAAACTTTCGGATTTGTGTCTGTAAAATCAAAGTACTTTTAGTTAAACGGACTTGAGAAGTTCACGAAAAATTGTAATTGGAAAAGTCGACGTCCAAACTAGCAAAGTACTTGAAAATTGGCACGTAAGGCTAGATCAGAAGGAAGACAAAGGAATCAAGTGCGAAAACTCAAAAGGGATTGTTATCTATCTGTGTCTATGTTAGAAACATCCTTGAGTTCTTCATCCTTAAATGAAGATGGTGAACTTGAATATGCTGAATGGGTTAATTTAATTTTAAATTTTAAATTCCATAGTAATAGTAAAACATTCAACTTTAGTACAAGCTGGTGCCAGAACAGGGGTTTCCGATAGCCTTGTAAATATAATCCTAGAATAAAGGGCAATTTTGGCCAAAGAAGATTTCTCTAAAATGGTCGATCGCAGAAAAATAAGAAAAAAAAGAGTAAGAGCTCCCAATGATCTTAAAAGAAAAATAAGGAATGAGCGTCACTATCTACTTATAGAATAGATTTTGATGGATGGAAAGATAGAACCTTAATTATATTAATATAAGTTAAAGAAGGCGAAAGAGCGTCGAGAAGAACAGACAAGTAAAGAGCATACTGTGCCGATATCCAAACCAGGATATCTTGGTCATGCCACTTCCATATCTGGCGGTTCTCAAAATATGAAAGCAGTATGTTAAATCTTTCAGCCGAAACTATTACAGTGTATTGGAAGCGCTAGAACGGTTGTTAACACAGGTTTTAAAATATATTTTAAGACAACGATCTTTACAATGTTGTTTGCTACATACAAATGAACTACCAGTGCGCTAGTTATTGCAATATTTAGACGGAAAAACTAGCGGATCAAATGAATTTTCTGGAGAAATTGGGAAGCAACTGGAAATTTTCAGAAAGTTCCCTGTGACAAGCTGTGAAAAAATGGAAGTACATAACATTACTCAATACTCATATCAAAGATATCTTTACAAAAGTCTTGGAGCCTGAAAGGTAATATCCTTTTAAATAAAGAAAAACCAGGAAAAATGCCACATTTCGGATTATTAAAGACAGATAACCGAATTTCGATGTTATATGTGTCAACAAGGAGTCCATTATAGAATCTGAAAATATTAACACAATATGTTAATGTATTTGAAGTATTCGCCTTAAGCATGTAGTAGTTTGAAATCAAAACACAATTTTCACACAGCTATGGCTATAACCATTTTTGTGACATCATTAAAAAACTTAATCGAACCACTTCAGACAAGTACAGTCAAGTACCTATACTTGGGACAGTGTTAAAGTTTAGAGATTACAATCATCATTTAAATTAAATAAAATAATAGTTTTGAAACTGGCTACATCATAGACTACCATGAGCCTTCTTATGAGATTTATTTGGATTTCTTGTTTCTAAAAAAAATTTTTGTTTGTGCCAAGTTAGGGTATTGTAATCCATAACGTGGAACACCATCTATTTCATTTGTTGGCCCATCTTAAGTTACAAAATACCTTACTTGGAATTTTTTAAGAAACATGCAACGCAAGATTTGTTAACTATTTCAATCAAAAAATACAATTTTTATAAACTTAGCTAAATCGAATTAACACTGCCATATTACATACTTTACAATACAATGTCAAAGCGTATCTGCCTCGCATTTCAGCAATGAGTATAAGAACTCTTGTGATTCTATGACTTTCTATTTCATCACAATCGTCACCATCCGGAAAAACAAAAGTGCTTGAAGTACCTCTGTGATTCCTCAAGAAAGTTATTTTTAAAGTTTCACGCTCCTTCTCTTCATTAATAACTTTTCCAATGAAGTGTTTAGTTGACTCATTTCTTCTCCCTTCAACATAGAAACTCTTTACAATGACAAAATCATTAATTTGTGGTTTAGGTGCACTAGTTGATGTCTCAAATTCATTGATAATTTCGTTGTAAATGGCATTCTGTCCAGCTAATGTAGAAGGCAATTAGATGTCTTCCAATTCTTCCTCAATATCTGATTCTAACAAAAGAGATACTTCTTCATTACTATCATGGAGAGATATTTCTTCGCTTTCGTCATCACTTTCATCAACTCGATTTTTTTTTCTTCTTCATCGAAGAAATTTTATCAGGTTCTTCTGACCCAAAACCGCTACTCGTCTTATACAAATTCTTTTTCTTTTGATTGCTCTTTTCTACTTTTTTCTTTGTGCTATCACTCTTGCTTCAGTTCTTTAATAAAAGCTTCTTCTGCCACACTCTTTCCAGGTGCAACATTTATCTTCTTCTTTCTAGAATTGACGACTGCTTCTTTTTCTTTTCTGCTAGTGCGACTTTTTATTGTTCTATTCTGTTTTTGAAGAAAACTCCTAATCTGCTTTTTCCCTGGCAGATTTTACACAAAATGAACCTCATCTACAACTCTTTTTATCTAAATATTTCTTCACTATACGATACATCTGACATCAGGAACAGTAACTCAAAAATGGATAGGGTATTGTAATTATATGGATCTGCAAATTTCCAAAACGTGCGAATGTAGCTATTAAACGAACATTGGATCAAGTAGGTATTTTCCACACAATTACAGCAATCAAAAAATAGCAGTTGTTTCAAGGTTTGTTGAAAACGCGTTGATTGTAACTGGTCAAGTTTATTATCATTTTTAATACTTTGTAAGACTTATTGTTGAATATATTGGACAAATTCAATGGAAAGACGACATTTGACACCAGTACAAGTTAATTTTACTGTTGGTTTGCAGCAAAGAGGAGAGCAAAAGGTTGATATTGCAGATTTGTTAAGATGCTCGCAGTGTTGTTTCCTGTATACTTGTTCGCTTATGAGAAACAGGAAATACCTCTAGAAGGACGGACTGTGGGTCCTCTTGCATTACGATACTTCGAAAAGATTGATTTTTAATAATTAATGCCAGAATACGCCCCGTTTCTGAGATGCCCGGTAAGAACTCCAGCGCATGGAAGGCAGAGGGTGCGCTGGGAAAAATTAAGACTACAGTAGGATACGCTTTGGAACGATATATTGTATACAGATGAGTCGCGGTTTTGTCTCAAAAACGATAGTCGTCGTCAGAGGGTATATCGCAATGCGATACATCGTACGTTACCACAATTTACCCACTCAGTCACTTCTTATGGGGGTAGCAATATTATGGTTTGGGTAGAAGTATCTTTAAGTGGCTTTGGGAAACCTCAAATCCGAAGGACATTTTCAAAACATCATTTCGAACCACGTGACGTATTAAATTAGGCAAACACTGTTGGCCGGGAAGTCCAGGCTTTTCTTGACAATAACATTAAGCCGTACCGTGCTTGCATTGTTCACGATGTAATTAAAGAGGAAAAAATTAATCATCTAGCCCTTCCACCACATTCACCTGATCTAAACGCAATTGAGCACATATGGGATATGCTTCAGAGACGACAGGACAATCACCACTAGCCATTATTTAGCAGCTTGCAGCTGTATTATCAATTCTTTGGCATGAAACACCACATGAGCATATTGGTAACTACATCACAAGTATGCCGCAAAGGTGTCAAGCAATTATTGATGCCTGTGAAGATGCAACTACTTATTAAAATCTTGAATTTCTATTGTTTTAATTGTTATAATTTTTTGTTACAGTGTTAATTTTAAATTATTGTTATTTTACTTAATTATACTATGTCCAATATTAAACATTTCTGCAAATAATTAATATTAGAATATTCACAAATGTGTTTTTGCAAGACAAAACATTGTATCACTTTTTAAAGACCATACTATACGAATATCCCTACTCATTTTTGAGTAGCTTATCTAAAGTAAATGATTAGAATGTACTGTATGTATATCTTTAACTGGGAGTTTTCAGGCTTATAAATAGTTTAACCTAACTTGAGACACAACGCTCCTCACTTTGAAAAAAACTTTAAACAATCCTATCGTATTAAAACTTTTACCAAACAAACATAAAATACAACCGAAACATTCTTTAGCATTACAGCTAAAACATAAACCAGCTTTCAACTATTCAACACCAGTTGACTGTTTAGTACCAGTCTTGTAGAATGAAAAGTTTCAAAATGTCCCAAGTTAGGGCAGCGTTCCATGTTGGGATATTTGACTCTATCTATTTCTGATAACGAATTTTATTAAATTACTTTAGATGTTCCGACCAAAATTGATATTTTAAGATTCCTTTGCCACTCACAAGCAACGGAACACTGCGTCGAATTACTTACAAAGGCATCTGCTGATGTGTGCAATAATGATGCTAGAGATAGAACCATGGGATCAAGAATCCTAGTTAGAGCCACTTTACCAAAATTTAAAACAAAATGTCCTAGACACCTTAACGTTTACTTATATACAAATTTATCTTACAGTCTCTTAACATGTATCTAACAGCAATCTTAATGGTTTTTGAAGCCATTACAACCTAGCTGTCTGTCCAGCCTCCCAAAGAGTTAGGTTAAGGCTTCAAACCGCTTGCTGAAGAGACGCACTGTTATACCGAAAATATTTGTTTGAAGAGCTGGATAGTAAATTATCATTAAATATTTATATGGTTAAGTATTTTTTTTGCATCATTCTGTTTTTTAAGAGATTAGCTAAATGTAGATTTCTGGTACAATCAACGAAAAGTACCTATGAGTAGATCAGATGGGAATTTTCTTTTCTGCTCTTGTTTGTTTTTGGAGTACAAAAATCATTTCTATACACTCCGATTCTTTCAACTTTTATCATGCTTTTCACAACTTTTGTTAAATTACTTCTTTTTCTCTCCGCCTTTGCTTTGTTCCTTTGACAATCTGTCAGTGCCCATCTTATACACGTTACAACATCAAAGTATTTTATTCCAGTTTCATATTTGTTTTTTATAATCTTTTCTGTTTGCATATGTGTTGAATAAAATCATGAAACCAAGACCTACATAATTTTAATGGACTGCACTTATCAAAAATCAATAGTTAGAACTCGTTAAAGTTAATGTCTAATTTATTAAGTGTTTAAATAATATAAATACAAAGATTAAAAAACAGAAATTAATGAACAGGTTTCCTTGTGGGTTAGTTTCGTTATAAAGATCTCATTACTATTTAGGTACCGTGAACTCTAAAATATAATCAAAAGTACCCTCGTATATAAATACAATTTTCCTATTAATTAAATGAATCAAAATTAATAATTTATTAAACACCAATAATATTTATAAAATTAAATATCTGCGGCCTTTAATACAAAAAATACAGAATTTTCTGCAAATATCATTATGTGTAACATTTTTTAAAAAACTGAGAAAACTTATTAAATTAAAATTGCTTTGCCGCCCTAAAAACATTTTGCGTCGCGAATTCCCAAAAATAAAAACCATCCCGAATTGCGCACGGCTCATTACAACATCCCGTCTTGATAATTAACACATAATTAGTACAAATCAAGGCAAGGCACACTCTGCACATGTGCACCGGAACAAATGAAGTTTATACATGCTGCGAATCACACTACGATCAAAGTTTAGCTGTTCAAACATTTCGTTCGTTACATGAACATCAATCTTGCAAAATTATGGCAAAACGAATTTGTTATGGCAGTGTCTTCCTGAAAATAAAAAAGAATGTAGTACTTTAATGTACTATCTGTTGAATTTTTGCACTTGTTTCTCTTTTTCCATTTTAATTTCCCTGGAGCCGGTCATTAACAGGATGTTTATTCGTTATTCACATGCTTTTATTTATTTATTTATTTTTTTGCTTTTTTACGTTCTCAAGATCACGTAAAACAAAGGAGGTCTTTCATACTTGCGAGAGAAAATGTGAGGAATTGCTAGAGAACTTCATTTAACACATAAATTCCTAAAATTAAAAGCACTTTGCGGTTTTATATCCGAGTTTACATAGAAAATCAGAGGCGACCGCGATCAGACGCAGCGTGTGTCTTGTAGTTCATCGAATTCCTGCTGTTTGGGGCTGTCGACACTTTTGTCTGAAACGGTCCGAAAAAAGAAACCTCGAAAAGAACGAATAATTCATTTCATTAATGGAACAAGACTAAATTACGTTACTATTATATAAAATTTTTTGTTTGATGAAAAAAATTGTTATCATTAGAGCATATTTGAAACAAAAGGAAATACATTCTACATTCAGAACGTAAGAAACGACTGAGCATAAAAAATAAAACAAATTTGAAACGAAACGCACAACACAGATCATCTTCCTAATTACCATACTAATGAACTCTTGAGTACAAAACAACATAAAGTTAGGATCCCAAAACAAAACATTTTGACTACTGCATATCATCAACTTTAGAATGTGATGTTTTACATTTAAATTAGTGTAGAATAGGCACAGTCTATAACAAGTCGGTTGTTTTGTGGCCAATTCCCATTTTTCATGTGTCCAAGACTCACATGATGTATTATCCCCGGTTTTTGCTCGACGATATTCGTCCTTTTGTTTTTGTTCTTTTGTTTCCCTTTACCTTCACGCGTCTACTCCGAATTAAATTTATTTATTTAAATAACGTAGCTATTGTTTTTGTTATCGCGCAGTAAAAAAAATAAAAATGATAAAGTTGAGGTCACACTTTTATCCCTGTGGGACCCCGGAATAGAAACAAAATCTTTGATATAGTCACAGCAAAATCTCAATTTAAGAGAAAATTATTTTTTTAGTCGATAATGTTTGAATTAAGAACGGAAACAATAAAATTCCTTTATGGTACACGATGGGGGCTCCACAGGGTTTCTCTACGTGTGGCTAGTATGTAAACACAACTCAGACTCGGTCCGTATGAGCATGAATGTATTTCACGGGAATTAGGAGCTCGTTTGAACAAGATTAGCGCGATGACTGTTTTATCGGCCGCGTCGAAATGATTTAAATTGAAGTAAATGGGGACTGACGCTGTGTATGCCAACACGCCACACAACTCGATCAAAGTTGTTCCTACATTTTCTTTTGCATTTTTTCTATAGTTCCTGTTTCTTTAATTACGATTTAATTTAAAGTAAAGATTTATTAATGTTTTAGTCGTTTGATTAATTCAGAAGAATGAGAGCTTAAATTATGGTAGGCAATAAATAAATTCGAACTTAAATATTCATAATCCTTTTTATAACAAAACAAGAACGCTCAAGAGTAATTGAGAACTAAAGTGCTTTAAATTTAACACATGATCAATCTTTTAATTAATTTTGTTATATAAATGAAGATATGCACACCCTCTAATTAAAGCAGCCGTAAATACTAAAAGTTTGGAGATTGTTGTAAGTCTAGACATATTAAAGGTATTTGAATATCTAAAAATATATGCACTTGTCAAAATAAGTAATTCTTTCTAGAAACAAATATAAAGACATTATTAAAACATTTCGATGTTTATTCGTGGTAACCCCTGTTGAATCTCTTTAAGCAGAGAATATTTTGGGGGCGCTCTATGCATAATTAGTAATCATATTCAGGGTAGATAGTAGTTGCTTTAGATGGTTGGTCAACCCTCTCTAAGGCCTCTGTACTTCTACTTCATCAGTACACCGTGTTATTCATTCATTTTATTCTTTATAATATTGTTTACTCTTTAAGCAAATTATATCCATTATATTCCAGTGTTATTGAATTTTAGAGTTGCAACGTCTATCCTGCTTCAATGTTAGCCACAATATCTTCTTGTAAACATTTACAATTAATGTGAACCAAAAGTTATGAGTTTGAGATTTGGTGAATCGCTGCACCACAGAGGAAGATGATGAAGTGAAATCTAGTGATTGCTTTTTCACAATTTTAATTATTTTTTTTCCACAACGCAAGTTTAAACTTTTCATTGCCAACAATAGTAAATTATATGATTGTAGCTTTCACTATGGAGGTGAATAAGTATTATGTCCTCTTCTTCTTCTCTTCTTCTTGTTCCTCTACAGGTGTCAGATAAGTATTATGTCAAAATGCTGTAGTTATCAAAAGAAGTTTTCATAATCTCAGCTAATATTAATAATTAACACATGAAGAACTTTTGTAATAATTCTTCTAATTGTAAGTTTCTATCATGTCACTGTAGAATAGTATGTTGCAAGTACACAACAATCCCATCTTTCCATAGACTGTTTTTCTGTGACAAAATCTTGTTTCATGTTCACTCCTAATCTCCCATAGCTCCAGAGAGCAAAAGTCAAAATGAGAACCAAGAAAATGTAACTTGACATGCTGCGTTTTGCAATTTGGAAATACTCTTTTATTAAATTACAATTTATTCAGGTTTGTCATTCCCAAGAAAGTTAGTGTACACCAGCTGACTTGAATTTAAAAGACCAAAAGCACCCTCTTTGATTTTCGTTTTAGGAAAATACAAAACTGAGGGCTCACCAATAATTTACAAGAAACGTTTAATTTGGAAAGAAGTATATTGTTAAGGGCACTATGTAGCTACGTACATAATGAGCTCTCTGGTTATGTCTGTTTCAACCGTTTAAGAAACAGTCCTAATGTCTTCAAATCTCCACACATCTACCGCATATTTGCCATAGCAATGCAGGAAAGAAAAGTACGCATACATAGTTTTATTATAAAACTCCTTTAGATGAACAAAAGGCAATTAGAGCAGAGGAATAAATTTTCGCCAAGTTTGAATTGTGAACATAGTTCAATACTCGAACTAAAAACGAACTACATACACCGTTGCATTATACAACATTCTATTCCATCTTTGTTATCATGAAACCAAGTATGGTAGATTCAAGTCCTTAACAAAATTATTAAGTTTTTGTTTTGAAATAAGATAAAACAAACCTGTACTGATCTTAGCTCTACTTTCTTCATCTCTCATGAATTGGAGAGCAGGTTCAATCATGAGAGATTCGCCATACATTAACGAACCATTGTAGTGTTTGATGTTTCCGAACTTGTACACAATAAATTACTATGAAAAGTCAGTTTGCTTCATTCCGAGATGGATAACACAATAGAGTCTTTGCCAAAAGTCAATCCAATGCTTTATACCAAAATCTTCCATACCGAACAATTTCTCTTCTTCTTCTTTTTTATTCTTTCTAGTTCTACGTTTCTTTTTTATCACAGATTCTTATTTGAATGTTTCCACTAATGGTAGAATTTAAAAAACAAATGAACTTTGACTTCCGTTATCCAGGTAATGATGTCAAATCAACATATTCACTCCTCGCAGATACAAGACATTAAAATGCTAAACATGATAGAAATGGGAAGCAAATCGCAGAAGACAAAAGGGAAATGTCCTCTTTATAAACAGTAGCTAAAAAGAACACAAGTAGAAGCAGAAAGCATAAAAGAAAATTACATTACAAGAACATGCGTTATATTACACAGGAAACAGATGGCTTCAAGAGTGCTTGACAAAGAATTCAAAAGCAATGTTTACAAGTTGTAACAGAAGACCTAGATTTTTAAAAGAATCAATGGTACAGACAAGATGTAAAGCCTCAAATACAGATCAAATTAGGTTATGGAGCAACATTCAAATTACAAACGAAATAAAATCGTCAGAAATGGTAAAAAGATAAAAGGAAATTATTTGGAAAAGTTCTTCAATCAATCAAACGCTCGAACGCAATCATACGTTAAAGTTTTAAAGCTTTATTGCCGATGTGACTTGGATATTGATCACATTTTGAAGAAAGACTTTTTGATTAGTTTGAGTCGTTTTAGTAGCTACATTTTTATTTGTTGTTAGGGCTTTTTTTCACTATACCTGGTTCTTTCACAACTACAATAAAATATCTTAAGTCAAGAAATATACACAATAATAGCTACTGTGAATATCAACATTTTTTAAGTTGCAACAATATTTTGGATTTTTGCAGGGTCTATTACCATTAATCAGCTTTATGGTACCCCTAAAGTTTTGGAATTTACAAAACTGCTTATTCTAAATAGCTTCTTCTATAATCATTGCAGGTGAGTTAGGAAGTATGCTCTGACATACGATACTTGGCGAACATCGCAGACAGTACGATTATCTTTAAAAGGAATTTGTGAGCACTTTATGGCTACTGAAGTTTGCACATGGCACGTAGTTGCCGCACAAGTTATTAGTGATCGTGCACCTTTTCTAAATGCTCTGTTGATGTATCTTTAATAAATATTTGAGAGTTGTTAATCAGAATCCAAAGATACGAACTTTCAGAAAACTCTTTATTTGAATTTGCAAAAATACAACTCGAAGATAATAAACACTCAATAAAACTCCAAAACTTACAGAATTAAATAGTTTTAAATTATGTCTAATACTCCAAAGAGATGAACGTGGGATGTTAAACGCTCACTTAAGCTTTTATTTACTGCTGAATAATTTTAAACAGCAACGATATTTATTTAGGTAGCTTGATAGTGTGTATGCAGAGACTGCAATTAAACTTCTACGAGTTTACTCATCTAATAGTACGAAATACAGCTATCTTGATCTTAATGACTGTAAGAAACAATGTATAGATATGCTGTTGTTCTCGTAGTTATTACTGAAGTGTTAGTAATCGATTCCGTACATTAAAGACAACCTGCAGCATCATTTAAAAACTTTTCTCTCTTTAAAATATATAAAAATTTAATTGAAATTGAATTATAACAAATCAGTTTAAAAATGTCTATCTATAGGTTTAAGACACTAGCAAGAAGGCAATCTTTTTATTTTCTTAACGTTACTTATATCTATTTTGATTTTTATTCACATTAATTTAGAATGTTTGTCATCTTTTATTTAGTGATGGCAATGAACTTTATAGCATTAGAAACAGCATAAAGAAGCAAATCTACTAGGAGTGCTTTATGCAATTAGAAAAACCCTTAGAAAACACGGTAAGTAATAAAATGCAATGATATACGTTTACTGTTGAAAAGATACGAGCTCAACGATCAACATCACGAGACTTAATGCATACAGTAATGATTTTAATCTAGGCTTACATAAAGTTTGAAATCGTTTTAACTCTGAGTGTTTTAGATTTTGGAACTAGTTTTATTGCATTGAGACGTAATTTTATCATACACTATATGACAGGTTTTCTTTTAAATAGAATTGTGTTATTTTGATTATAGATATTCAAAATTAAAACTTGATTGGCATCGCTGTCAAATTCATAAAGAATCGTTTGGGCTCAGTGTTTTTAAATTCAGTGATCAACAGGAAGATCAATAAGTAAGCATAATATTGTCTGATTTATCAACTTAAACAATATTACTTCTCTTTTATCGTCCAGGCTCTTGAATGAAAGTAATTCAATTAAACTTCTTAAGTTCGTACGTCCTCCGTCATGAGTGAACGCTTTATCATGTGATAACTTGTTATAACATCTCAAAATTGCACACTGATTACTTAAGAAGCTTTAAGTGCTTTGAAAACAATCAGGAATTCTAAGCACTGCGAGTAAACTGAAATTTTACACCTTTTTAGTTCAATTAACCATCTGCTTTTGACAGTTAAAATTCATTTAACTAAACTAAAACCTTTTTTGTACTTAATGCAAATAAAATTAAAACTTAAAGTTTTAGTTAAATTGGACGGTATGGCCTTTAGGGATGTTTACACTTATCGAGAAAACCTTTATAACATGTGCGACTAAAAGATCTACAATAACTAAACCACTTTGGTTCCTACAATAAAATGAATGTCCACTATGTTTCAAGAATGACTAAAAATGGAGTTTCATCAAAATATTGAATTAAATATGCATCACATTTGTTAGATAAATATTGTAATATTCAGATACAGCTATCATAATATGCTAAAACACAATCACCAATAATCAAAAATACACCACCTCTAAATACTGTATTATCTTTTGCATGCACAATATTGTGAATTTTATATTCTAAATCTTCATTGTTTTATAAATTACCATTAAAAGTAGTTTTTTGATGATAAACTACATAATATTTTTGAATCATCTATTATTATAAAAAACTGTTTTTTGCGGTTGTATTCTACAATTTCCAGACCTTCAAATTCTAATTATTTCTTAAACAATTGATGACTTAAAACAATACTGGCATTGCCACTTCGTTGGCAATTAACGATGAAATAATTTTCTTAATTGTTTGTCTATTTTTTTCTGCAGTGGGAAAATAAAATTAGTGCTGAATAAGTCGAACTTAGTCACATTCCTTTGTGTGTTAGTATTAAAATCTTCTTATTGTTGTAAATTTTATGAGCATCCTAAATGAGGTATTTGTATAACTTGTTATCAATAATTAATACTGATATTTTTAACTTTTCAAAAATAAAGCTTGCTAAGTTATTTACTAGTTAATTGTAGATTGAAACAGAATTAAGCATTTTATATGAATAAAAAGGTTTTAGTTTTGATTCTCTCTTTAATTTTTAATGTTAGGCTGATAGCTACGTTTTCCAAACAGCTTCTTCAATATCCTCCAACTGCAACTAAATCAAACAAAGTTAAAAATAAAATCAAAGAGTTTTTCAATAGTTCCTGAAATAACTTCTAAATAAAAGACTATAACTTACAAATCAAAACTATTGTACACATTAAATTCTTGAGATAACAATAATCTATACAAGCAAAAGCTATTTGCGTGCAGCAAAAACCTTGGAAATAAGTTTTATTGTAGATTCAATTAGAGTAAAATTAAATTAAATTATGGTATAAGCAAATAAAGTCTAAGTAAGCAAACTGACTGCAATTCGTACTTATAACCAAACCACAAGGCATAACTCATGTGAAATATTACATATTTGTAGGCGATATGTCAAACAAACCTTGAAATGTTGCCATTTCCCTACAACTCAAAGTACTATTGCTAATTCAGCATTTTCAGTGTGAAACTAAATTAGCCTTGAACACAGTAAATAGCTACTATGGTATACTTCAAATAATAAAGGAAATGGTAACAAAAACATTAAAATACTAATTTGTTTCTAAAGATAGTCAAAGTTTCAGACTATTGAAATTGTAGTTCTTAATGCATATCAAACTGTATTAACTAACGGTTATACAAATGACATTGTGTTATTTAGTTTACCTAAAAGTATCAATCAATTAATCTTAAGACATCTATCACTAGTTGCATTATGAGAAGGAGGGCAAATATGTCAAAAGCTCAACAAAGTATATCGTGGAATTATATCATTACTAAGTTAGTGAATCATTTCAATATGATGAGTAGTATCATAGTAACTATTTAATGATAAATGATAGTAAAGCCTCCTTAGTAGAGTTAAGGGCAGACACGACGTCAACTATTTGAAGTCGATTATGCTAAACCATATAGAGTAGCTACTAAATTATAATAGTGCTTCGTCGGGTAATCTGAGGACGAAAGTCGGTCTTTATCTTAGAAACCTAAATTAAATGTTTAATTCCCAGGAGTGGTTTTTGACCTATGCGTTAACATCCTCCAAAGGGGTCTTTCCGCTTTCATTTCATTCATTTCACCTTTTAGAGCAACAATTGTACATTACATCAAATACAAGAATTTGCTAAATCAAGAAAAGAAAAGATAATTAAGATAAAATAATATGTTAATAGTCATCTTCTTCTTACTAACGCAGTAGTTACTTAATTTATTGTATCGTTTTATTCACCGATTATTAAGTTGATGAATTGTGATCTTTTGTTTTTCTTCTAGGCACTGCCTTTTATATTTTTCCCAGGCTTATTGCTTATTGCAGTTTTTGTATGTGCTGAACAAGATTCGTCTTTGTTGAAAGCGTTTTTCTCATTATTTATTGTCTATGTTACTAATACCTACCATTTTACATATTTATTTCCTTCTGGTTTTACAGCATCCTTCAAACCTGTATTTGACAGTGGACATTTTTTAAAGCAATTGAATACAGCATAAAACAACTTAATAACTACATTTTATTAGTCTGGATACAAATATAATATGACATGTAGTAGTGTCGGTAGAAAAACTTCAAAACAAAAGAAATGTCCATTTATTCGCTGTAATAGATCTTCTTGACCTAAATGTGACACTTTAAAATTCTTGATCCCTCTTCATGATTACCTTGAAGCTCTAGTAGGACATTGTTTATTCTTACCCGCTTGTCATCCATGCCATGGTGGTTAAATATTATAAATTGGAACTCTCAACTCTGACACTCTAGAAAGCGACACACATTGAACCTGGGAAGTGCCTTTCTATCAAGCAGAAAAACACAAATTTTGGAAGTTCGAGAAAATGAAAAGATAGACAACTATTCTGTTTCTCCAAATTCTTTTTCTTGAAAGATTTTGGAAAATGTTAAAATTTGCTTTGCATTCTGAACAGTGTGTTGAGCAGATGTACTTTACCAAACTTCTGCCTTTTCGTTGGGGCGCAACCTTCACCTTTCTGAAAACTCCTTGACCTTTGTGGGTCTTGGGTATCCAATTCTCTATGTATTTCAGGAAAACTGCAAACTCTACGGGACTTTTAGACTTAGTCGTAAGGACTCTTTTGCTACTATGGTACCGATAACACTGATCGGGGAAAAATTAAAAAGGGTTACTAAAGGATGTCTTTCTCAGTTCACTTCAAATATAGCATCTTTATAATTTTGCAAATTGTTAATTTATTGTTTTAGCTTCTACACTTCTTACTACTTGATACCACATTAATAATTCTCGCAATAGTCGCAACTGCTTTTTTCAAGTTCTCCACACAATATAACCTGTTTGTAGCCATTCTAAATACTAACAAATAACATATCTATCAAATGAAGTTAAATTTGTTTGGATATCTGAATTAATGCTTCTGATTTTGTTTATTAACGGTCAACCGTCCTATTAGTCGATGAATTTCCAGCAATAATAAATTTGTTTTCAAAAATTACTTTTTTAATTTGTTTTGCTGTCAACAACAATAAAAAGTTCTTGATGATGTCTTGCAATCAAATTTGACGTGAAAGAGATATTCATGATGTAGGAATTAAATTTCGATTTTAGTCCTTTTAAATTTCAATTGTTTTTTGTTCCGGCTCATTTAAACTTTAAATTAATTACCTTCAATATCAATCTCAATCCGTTTAAAATTCTGCCGATTCCTATTGCTCTAGACAAAGTAATTGCCGTGTAATTGTAATTAATACCAAAGGTATAACAGGCGCAAGTGCGCGGCGCGAGATGAATGAAATCGTCCGCCATTTTGCAGCTGAAACGTCCGGTCGGTTTAAAATAAATAAACTCGAGTATGATTTATTGCTAATTTCTTGAACATTTGAATTGCCAGAGAGCAAGAGCGGTCGTAATTTATTACCCTATCGGACATTTTTTTTTCCTATACGATATTATATATCAAGGAGTTCGATTTCTTTAGATCTTAAAACGGGGCGCTAGAAGTCCAGCGTAATCGTGGATTTATGTATGTTGAAAAGGAAAACATGTATGAGAAGAGAATGGAAAGCGTGGCCCTGCAGAGCGAGGGCGAATTAAAGGTAGGCACAACTTGGCTCGTGATCTAAATTGATCAGACAATAAAATTGAGAAGGCGCCGATATCGATCAAGTTCGATTTATATTCGATATTATTATAATGAAATTAAAGCGTAAAACATTATGGCTGTTTGTTAAAATAAGCAATCGTGTTGTTTTTCCTGTTCGATTATTGTTGGCGCTGTGGCAGCTTAAATGGATGCAATGTTGTTACTACAAGCTAGAAATCTAAAACTTCACGTGTTTGCATCACTTTCGAAAAATTCAATTAGGAAATAATTATAAAGAATGCACCATAATTTTTTGTAATAAAACATTATAAATCAAAATGAAACCATTACGAGATTCCAAGATTCTAATTATTCATGATTTTGTGCAAAAACAGAATTTCTAAAAAACGAACATGATGAATAAATTGAATAAAAGCAAGAAAAATGATTTTAATGAAGAATTAAATAAACAATATAAAATACATCTAGAATAATTAATTCGCAAAATAAATTCAAAGATTTATTTTGACAACTAAAATAAATCAAGAAATGATTAAAGTAAAGCATAATATGTTGTGACAAATATTTTATATTCTGAATTTAAAAAAAGTGTCACCAAATAAATAATTAAAATAAAAAAACAGTTTTCTTCATTGCACATGCTTCAATTTTAAAATTTATTATAGCCTAAGATAAAGTGTATTAATTATAAAAATTATAAAACAAATTGATTAAGTCAAAGTTTTAATAAATTATTGCGTTTATAAAGCAGATTTATCAGTTGATTAAACCGTATACAAAATTAATATTTAAGTTTGAAAATAAATTTTCATTAATGTGTGTATATATAAAAAATAAAAAGAAACATTAAACAGCAGGTTTCAAGTCTTGAATAAAATTCTAGCTGTTATATCTGATAATTATTTAATTAATTTGTTCATTTACACATGAAGAATAAAATGTCTCTTCTCATACCGCAAAGGTTTATTTTCTTTTATTCAATATGTTTATCATCCAATATGACTTGCCTTCTTCATGGTAGTTTTCATGTTGGTATCACTATCCTTCTCATACTTCCTTGAAGGCATGTAGTAATTACGTAATCTTTACTATAAATAAATGTGATAAATTCAAAAGTTAAAAAATAAATTCTCTCTTGACTACTGGTACTGATACCCACTGTAACAGCAAAAACCTTTCACATACTACCTAGTACCAACATTGACATCAGTAATGACCACCCAAAGTGTTTGCATTCCAAGGGTTAAAATTCAAATCTCCGGTCAGATCCTCTTTACAAAGGTTTTGCGTGGTCTGTCTTACCTCTGTAAGTGAAACTCGGAACTGCAGTTTCCACAGAATTAATCTCTCATCTGCTTCCTTTCGTAATTTCCTTTAATTGTAAGAACTTGTATTTGATTCAGCAATATTCATACTTGACTTTAATTTATGTCTAATTGTAAGATGTCAAACATCGAAATGCGTGTAACAGATTACAGAAATGGTGCTTTAATGGTAAAGCCAAACAGGGTAAAATTATCATACTATGCAGAAGATGTTCCACGTGTCTACGATATGCAGTTATCTTTACAATATTATCACTTAGTAACGTTACTATTCTAAAAAAGTTTCATTAGAAATAGTTTAAATATACAGATATAAAATAAAATGCTCTTGTAGAAATAACGCATATACTTTTGGTAGCTCAGATGTCTTGTAACCTGTCTCTATCTGTTGTGTAGGAAAACACTTCCTGGAGTATCCATGGCTACTGGTCGGGTATGTGTAGTGTAGAGCTCTTTAATCCCAATTTCATCTAATACACAATTCTTTGACTATATACTAATGTTTTGCGGGTTTAGTAGACACGAGTACAAAGGTATTCTACAATCTAGAGTAAACAAACAAACAAAAGGTCTTCTAATATAAGCTTCTATGGTATCACCAACGGAAAGTCTTCATCTTGATACATAGAACAACTGCAAAGCAAGTCAAATTTTGCAAATTCTGAAGAGAACTCTTCTAGCTCTTGAGTACTTCTGGCATTATGTCAAGAATATCTGATTATTGAAATGTATCATGAAGCAAAAAAGAACGTTGATTAGCATTAGAAGGTTAATATCAGATTTCTTTCAAATTTGCAAAATCAAGCCTTTTTCGGAGTAGCATACTTCATCACGGAATGAATAATAATTTGTTTCCGAGTTAAATTTCAATTTATCAGATTCAGCTTTCTTGTACGTAGAAGTTTGGTTCTTATGCTGTCTTAAGTGTACAACCTTGAAATAGTCTCTTCACTGGTTTAACATCTGAAACTGGGCAGTACTTAGATAAGGCTGTTTAAAGCATAGCTTAGATATAATCAGCAAAACAGAAACTTTTAATCTAATTAACTAAAGCCAACGCTTCGAATTATCATTCATTGAAAAAAATCAAAGCAAACAATTTATATGAAGAGCAAAGGTACACATACCATTGGTAAACGGCTTGTTCTATTTTGTAACTTATAACGATGCCGTTTTGCTACGATTTTCAGATTAGGATGTTTTCGTTGATCAACAACTCTTCCTCCTCGCATTTTATTTTATTGTATTTTAGGAATAAAAATAGAATCTTGCTCAGGCGAATGAGACACTAATAATCCTTTTGATAACCAAATGGAGTATTTAAAAAGTTATACCATTTACCTGTAAATATGCACTTCAGCTGCGCCCTTTTTTAGAAGATAATAGAAAAATCACTAAAATACCAAAGTCTGTTAGGTTCATAGTTGCCTTATATCGTTATGCAAAAGGAAGTTGTCAGGAATCTGTAGCAATACACAGTTCAACGTTTCAGTCATCTGTACGTAACTGCATTACAAGTGTGACTAATTCTACTGTTAACAACTTTTCTGTGGGAGTAATTAGATTTCCTTCAACATTAAACGAAACCGCTCAGGTAGAAGATGATTTTCACAAAAGTTTAATTTTCCTCTAGTTATAGGAATTATAGATTACATGTCAAACGTACCCTCCAGTGTTTGGCAAAATTTTGTCAAGAACTGTATTTTTCAACAAAAAAAAAAGATTATAGAATTGACTATCAATTTATTTGTGATTCAAATTTAAAGATACTGGAAAGTTGTGCTAGGTATCATCACCAAAATGACAAACAAAAATGGTTGATTGGTGATTTTGGTTATCCCTGTAGGTCTTTTTGCTCACACCTATTGTAAAGGCAGAAGTAGACTCACCTGAAGGGAGGTTCGACAGAGCTTTACGTTGGACAAGAAGCTGCATGGAGAGATGCACCGGAATATTGAAAGGAACGTTTAGGTGTCGTTTAAAGATAGAACTTCCCCTTTCAACCCAACGACTGCAGCATAAATAACGATTGCATGTACGGTTCTACATGATCCTAAAATTGCAAATATAAATAGATGTTGATCATTATTTAACTGATAAAGATGAAGACGAAGTGCATGTTAATAATGAAGATATTAACAAAGCAAAAGTGCATTAAGTTGCAGTATGCATTCTTAAAATTTTCTTAATGAGAGATTTCGCACGAAACACTACGATTTTACACAACCAGAATGTAAGCTGTATTTTAGACTTTGGTAACATTCTGACACTAATAGTTGAAATACTTTCATTTTAGCAAAATTTGAGAATAGATCGTTCCTGTGGTGTCGCAAAGTTCTTTTAAAGTTACTTGCCGCAATGAGATTTACATACTTAAATTTAACAAACTTTGTTTTCGTATTTCTGTTAATCTCGTCTAATTAATATTTGCGAAATGAGTTTTTGTCTGATATTTTGCGGCAAGTTTAAACTGTATTATATAGTTGATGGATTAGTGTTGATGAATAGAATTAACAACAAAAAAGTCTACAGTAACAAATAAAATGAACATTACGTGTACAGTCTTTTGTACAAATAATGTCGCAGTACACTCTTTTAATGAAAGAATGAATCAAACGTTAAAATCCGATTTCCTATAAGGCTAAAAAGAATTTTGCTTAACCAACACAAATTGAGCTTTACATGTTTACCAGCCATTCTATTAAAGAACTTTGCAGCATTTCTTTTAAAAAAGCTATGAATTTCAGATCACCTCATCGAGTTGGATAATATTAGGGCACTAGACTTTGGTTTGCAGTTGATGACGTATAAATATGCCTGAAGAACTTCGTCTCTGAAGTTAGTCTACCGAACTCATTTGAAGCAGGCAGACAATCACATTTCACATTGGAAACTTTAAAATAACAATTTGGCACATTATCCGCTTTTGGAAAGAGTGACGTCAGAATTGCTAGCTTGGATTTTGAAACAGTCTGTCAGCCACTTTGTGATTTCAGGTGCTCGGCAGATTGGTGAATTTTCAATCACCTTACTTAACTGAATAGATTGCCACTAAAATTTTCAGTTATGGAAATCTTTATTTTTTGAGTTGGTTTGCCAGAATTCATGACTGAAGATCGGTGGCAGATAAAATTAACAGAAAGAATTAGTTAGCTCAATCTACTAATTTTAGTCGCATAGCAAACATACGTCAAATAATAGCAAGTATCCTATTTAATAATAGGCCACAATCACTTAACCAAATTTTTAGTTCAAGATTGGTATCGCTGTAATTCGAAGGCGAAATGAGGATAACTGTTGGATTTCAAAAACATACAAATTCGTTTTGAACAACAAGGGCTGATCAATAAAGTACTAACAAAAGTTGAGAATTTTAATTAGTTCAAGTTAGGTTTAATAATAATGAACATTGATAGGTCAAAACCGTGGTTGCATTAACTATGAACAAGACTGCGTTTGCCCATAACATTGTAATAGAGTAGACATAGAATCCACCAGAAATTTCTGCTGTTGAATACAGAATGGATATCAATAAGGAATTTTAAGTGCAAAATCGAGCAAGTTTTAAATTTAAATCTTCCAGGTGGCTGTTGTCACACTTTTCTTTTATTATTTCACTTAATGGCGTACTTACATGTTTGTTTAAAATGAAATAAGCCTTATTATATATAATATGCAGGATTGAATAAAAACTTTTCGGCCCTTAAAAGTGGTTGGTAAAACCAAGCGGAGTGCTATTTAAAATTAACAAAATAAGTTACTTCCTGCTATATCAAAAGTCAAAGTGAACTATTTTCCATCATTGTCACTGTTACATACTCTCCCAAATTTCCAAGAGTAGGTAAGTCAATTTGAAACAATAAATAAAGTGTCGAATCAATACTATTACGTGCCTGTTTCGCTCATGTCAGTAGAATTTAATAATGTAATAGATTTGTAATCGTTTAATCAACTTTAAAATTATAAACTTCTACATATACTTATGTTAGTCAAGAAAACTAAACAAAATTCAACTGAAACCATAATTAACTTTAACATTCAAGCAAATGTAAATACAAACACTTTTTAATTCAATTCAAATACTATTAGAGTCTACTCTTTTAAAAAATTACGAACTATTGACCAGCTATAGGAAATTACAATGAAGTATTTACTTGTCATAGTTAAAATAAATTGAAAATCAACGACACACATTTCAATCTTTAATCACTTCTGATTGTGAGAAATTTGTTGAATTGAATTAAGACAGGTAAATAGCAAAAAACTAAA